>PVJA010012608.1:23102-51649 GCA_004027025.1 Myocastor coypus | reverse complement strand
ACTGCTTCAGCTCTTATCTCTCTTGCTGTCCACTGTGAATGGCGGCCCATGTCATTTCAGTCAGCAAGTCATCTTCTATTTAGAACCCCTCCCATCAAGGCTTTTGTGTTCTTTCACTTTTAGTCTTCCGTTCGCTTCCATTGCCTCATCCAGCCCTTCGTGGTTGCTTCCCACACCCTAGGAAGGGGCAAGCCAGGTGACATGGTGAAGGCAAGGTTTGCAGAGATTTCATAGCAAGAGCTTTTGCTTTTTACTCACTATTTGCTAATAGTATTTTCTATAACAAAAGAACAGTGCAAGCTCCTATTAGCTCTATGATCTTAGTCAACATGAACTTTATTTTTATTTAATTTGCTTTTTGTTTTGAAAACCTATGCTTTGTTTCCCTTTCTATATCTTCACCTCCTCTTCAGCTCCTGGATAGAAACCTTTCTCAGGCTCCATACAGAGCACAGGTTCAAGGTCTGCCTGAAACGCCTGTGAGAAGGCTTGTCTTGCTGGGCTGTGTCCTTCGCGATACTAGGCCCAGGCCTCTGGCCTCCCTGACAGCGACAGCTCACCTGGGAGAGCAATGTCCAGTTGGTGTGTGCACAGATAAGGTGGCCAAGTGAGACAGAAGACTTAATGGAGAAGCACACGGAAAAGGGAATCACCTTTGACCCTCTTGGAGCATCATTCCGAGCAAAACACTGTGAGCTGAAGGGTGAACCTTGGGCCACGACGACGTTTGCTGGTGCTGCCTCGCTATCGAGCTCATTCATGTCTTCATCTGTGGAGAAGCAACTAGGCTTTGTGCTGCTGAGAGCCGCTCTGTCTCTCCTCCTGAGAGCTTTTGCTGTGCTAACTCCAGGTATCAGAAGTAGCAGTTTTAGAATGTGTAGTCCTCGAAATTCTGCGTATGCATTTCCTGAAGGAACAGTTTTGGACTTAGGTAACTGATGATCTCTGTTATAGAGAAATAAAGTTGCAACCCTGTTTTGCAAAGTGAGTTATTTCAGATAAATTATTAATTTTGGTGATGTAATTTTCTGCTTTGGCTGATAAATTGCTTTTAAGTCTACATTTTCTGCATTTCAGAGAGATAAGTTAGATATTAAAGCTCTTTTTGATGGAACAATATTCCTCTTACAGTAGTACCTTCAAGTCCTCTTCCCATTAGAGTTCCATGAGAAACTTTCTCAATAATATCATCAAGTAACCCCTTAGATATTTTAGTTCTAAATTAATTTTAGACTTAATTTGCTCCATCTTTTTATGTAGAAAATTTGTCATTATATAGCATGTTTAATATCTGGTAGTATAGGTGGCTTGCTTCTCTTTTGACCTTTTAATTCTTTGACAAAACCAGCCTCATTTACTTGACCAAGAGTTGTTCAAGTGTGAGGGTCTAATTAATTATCCACCAGCGAATAAGTCCCTACTGAATATTTACATGCTAAACATGATATTGATAAAACCATTAGATTTCCTTTATTAAAAATTATTTAGGCTTGCCTTTTTGGGAAGTCACCAACTTCTGTTTAAAATCTAGTGATTGAGAAAAGCATTGGAATAGCTCAATCAGACATGAAAGCAATAATTAGGGTAAGTGGGAGCTACTGTCTAATGCTTCATATAAGCAGGTATTTAAAAAAAATAAAGTCTCTTCATGTTAGTGGGAATTCAATTCAGGACCCTGTGCCTGCCGGGCAGATGCTTATGCTGTCCATAAAATCAATTTATTATTATTATTATTAATTATTATTGTTATTATTATTATTTGATATAGTGTCTCAGAACACAGTTGTGGGCGAACGCATGGCCTATAGTGCCTGGGATCAAACTTGGGACCTTGGGTTTGCCAGAAAGGCATTTATGTCACTGAGCCATCTCCCCAGGTCCATATAGGAATGAAATAAAAGTCAGGTGTAAAACATTAGGTCCCATGGGGACAGTGGACAGGAACGTTGCCAAAGAAGCTGTTTTGGAAGGGTTGGGTATTTCAAGATGCTACATGCCAGTGACAGCCCGCCTGTTCGAGATGAGAGTCCAGTGTGGAACCCCACACCAACTTACTGCAAAGTGTTCACACTCTAATGAAAGCTGAATACTGAAGTTTTCATTAGGAAAATGAAGCCTTATGTTCGCCTCATTGGTCTTCAAGAAAATGCTTAGCAACATGGCTTTCAACCATACACGTAGCTCTGTGATGCACGTGACGTAAGTTCACCGCCACTTCTCTAGGTAGAGATGCAGACATTTTATCTTTAACACCTTGATGTTTCCCTGCTGCCTCTTGGCTTTGTCATTTACAGAGTGAGGGAGATCGGCGGACGATGATGGGTCGTCGTCTTTCATACACCTCTCAGCTCCTTTATTGGCATCGTCTCGTTAGACTTATGCTTCTTGCCTTCTCCGTTCATTAATTACCCTTTTCAATGTATCTTTAAAGTATTTTTTATTTGTCCTTCCTCACCTTTCTCTCTCTTCCATGTTAGGAACTTTGACGTGCTTTTTTCTTGCCATAGCAGAATACCAATGCCTGTAACTTCAAGACAGTTTTATTTTTGCAGGGTTCACACGGTTCACTGTCAGCTTACTATCAGGTGGCTTCAAGAAAGAAATGGGAAGCAGAGGCCTGATGGAGACAACGCTTAGCTCAGGCCACTCAGAAAGCCTTGTGCGAGGGGGAGGAGCGAGGAACTGGACGGAGGAAGGTGGCCCAGGCAGTGGCTCTTCTACAAGGCTCACCTGCCAGTAGGCAGGAAGATCTTCAAACCAGGCCAACTTCCTCCTTCCCATTTCTTTCCTTTCAAGCTGCAAATCTGCCAGGTGGTGCTCTGCCCAGCAAGGGGTTCTCTCTCCCTGACTGTGAAACCTGCAGTCATTCCGGGTCATCTCTGGAATCACGCACAGACACACCCAGAAGTCTGCCTTATCATTCTCCTAGGCATTTCAGCCAAGTTAATCATCACATGTAACGATCAGTTGAAATATGTTTAAATTCTCTCTCTTCAGGAGCATTTTGTACTTAACTCTTTCTAGAAGTTGATCTTCTTCATCTAGGTGATTTATTGGCATAGCAGTGTTCACACGGTCCCTTATACGTAGAGCAGTAGTACCAGTTTTTTTCAACAAAGAGTTTATTTCAGTCTTTCATTTATATTCCATAAATCTTGTCAAAGTCTGCAATTGACTGCAAACATTGATTTTTTTTCCCCAACTAAGAGTTTCTATTTGATGCTTGTCACTGTTTTTTTTTTTTTTTCTGTCATGAATTGTATTATCATTCACTCAAATCTTTATTATCTGCTTCAGTGTCTCACATTATAGTTTGCTCTGCTTCTTCACACACCTTCCTTGCAAGCTCAGCTGTTATTTATGAATGTGGCTAGAAGAGTCTGAGGACTGTGGAAAAGCTGGCCAGAGCCCCTGTGGGCATTAGCTGTTTCTTTTATGACTGTGATTTGTCCCTAGTTTGTCCAAAATGTTATCTGTTGCCTCGGGCAGCTGTGACATTAGGACTTTTGACAAATGGGCAACTCCGCCTCCACAACCTTCAGCCCTGTGTCAGACAAACATGAGCTTCCAAGGTGCTCTGTCAGGGAACCGCCTGACAGTTTCTGGGATGAATCTCCTTTGGGAGGGAAGCTTTTGGAGACTCCAGGACCACTCTGCTTTCCAGGTCCAGGATTACAAGGCCTTTGATTTTAAAGCAGATTTAAGAACCAAAAGAGGGATTATGTTGAAGTATAAGGATGGGAGGAGAGCGCATGCTTACTGAGATTCAGTCCTTTCTCTTAGCTAAATACTGTTGGGTTGCTGCCAGTCTTTGGTGGTAAATTTTCATCATTTAAAAATGATTTAAAATTTTTCTCCTTTAGTGATGTTGCTGTGGTGGACTACGATTTAGAGGTCTTCTGTGGTTTTTCAGAGATGCTAAGCAATTATTTCCATTTTGAACGGACATCTCATGAGCTGATGATTCACTTATTTGTCCAAGGCGCGCATACAGTGACACCTAACAACTTCAGTACAAAAGTGTTTGATGCAGAATTTTAAAAGTGGCTAGTACTACTTCCTTTTGGAACCAATAATCCCAATCCCTTTCTAAGTACATCAGGGTTAAATTCTGTGTCGGTGATAGCCATGGACTAAAACCTGCACTTCATACCCCATCAATGTGATTCTGCCACTGCAAGAAGTGTGTACCTTTGGTACAGTGTAGCTCCACACCTTTTAACAAGATGCATCCCCTCTGTGTTTCTCAGAGAAAAATCTGATAGAAGCTTTCTTTGCTGTTTCTTTCTTTGCTCAAGTGAAATAAGGACTCTTCTGATTCACAAGCCTTTCCCATTGACTGTGTTATCTCATAATGGTTTCTGCTTTCTACTCTGAAAGAGCTGGAGCATGGATAGGAGCTGCTCTGAATCTCTTTCTTTTGGGGCAGCAGGCACTCTTTACTTGGCAGTAGGAAGGGCTCGCAGATGTCTGAGGCTGCACTGACGTGGAGGAACACCGTCAAACTGTGATTTCTCCATTAAACAAAGAAAGAACATTGTAAAAGGTAGAAAAGATGAAAAGATAGTAACATTAACTCTCTCTCCTGGAAGGTCAGAAACGTCTTCATATTTCAGTACAAAATGCAAACTCATTTCTACCACTTCTTAATATGAGTACATATACCTGAAATGTTAATAAGTAGGGACAATAGTAAGTCCAATTGATATTTACAGTGTAAAATAGCTCAGCAAATAAATGTTCAGCCACATTATTAGTTGTCAGCAGACTAAGACTGCCTATGTGAATTTTAAAAAATGAAATAATAAAGCAAATAAGTGTGCCCATCTTAGATTTTAATGTGAGTATAAAATATTATTTTAATCTTTGCTTAATTGAACATAACTGGTAGAATTTGAATATTCAAATACAGGTACACAATTACTACAAAGCTGTCCAAATTCATTAATGTTTTTTTCTTAATTCTCCACACATTTTTGAAATTTCCTAGTATTATTGATAAATGAGGATGTTATGCACTTTGGACTCAACAATGTATCGTCTAGCATAGGGAATAACAAATAAAATGATTAACTTTGAATCTCTCCCATACTCCTCAACATTTTCTTACTTTATGACACTTATTTCATTTTCCTTGAACGTCATAAATATGTAAGTACCTTTATTAATTACTTTCCAGAGTCCACTTTTGAAAAGTTAGTTTTCTTCTTTTAAATAATATTTATTGAAGTGTTATGATATATCATACACTTGTTTAAGAAACATAAGCATTTTAGGGGGGGCACCCACTCCTGTCCCACTCCTGTCCCTCTCTCGGACAGGAGCTTTCTTTCCACTAATAAATCCATTCTGCTCGTAAAAACAAGAAACATAAGCACTTTGTTTTATAAATCTTTGAGAAGGTATACTCATTGCCTGCTCCCTTCATTAATAGGTGAGAGTTAAAATGTAATGAACATAATTGGAATATAAGCTCCAAGCTACAGGAGATCCAAGTAGCTTTGATTGAGATGTATTTTCTCAATAAGAACATGTCTGGAACTAAGTCATTATTGGAATTATTTTAGTAGTTCAGTTACATTGGAGTCTTGCAATTAGATTTCTCTTCCTTTCATCTCAATAGCTATTCCTGTTCAATTCTTTGATTGTCATTCAGACAGAAGGATCCAGAGAGACCAACGCCACTTGCTTAGGAAAACATAACTTTCAGAAAATCTTCAACAAAGTCCACTTTACCAGAACTGGGCCACGTTGCAACCCTTTTTTGCTCTTCGAACCCCTTTGTCACTCTTAACTTCGTGAAAGTGCAGGAAGAAAGTGCAGAGTCACTGTGAAGTGGTGTCAAGAGCAAGGAGCCCAGAGGTGGACATGTGACTCAACTGACTATCACCCACGTTCCTCACAACATTGGCGCTTGGCAAACACTAAGTCCTTTCCCCCACTCACACAGACACACCCACAATGCAGGATCCTCTCATGAGCATTTTAAACCTTCACAACAGAAACAAATATTCTTAAAGTACATATTATAGGTTAAGTATTTTAATTGTTTAAGTAAATGTGAGGCTGTAAATTATTTGTACCTTGTTTTATCTTTCCTGATATATCTATCTATCTATCTATCTATCTATGCATATATTTTTGATAAATTTTGAAACTTGTACTATGACATACCAATTCCTTTTCACATCCAAATACTGTTCATGTCTTGTAACTATCCCAAAGCACTTGAGTTGGCCCCAGAAACATGGCTCTTTTTCTAGGTCCAAAAGACTGTATGTCATCAATTTCAACTCATTTAATCTGAACAGCATCCATTCACCTTCTGATGAACAGAAAGTTTGCAGTGAACTTCCCTAGGAGTATTGCTCTGTGCATCTGCTTCCTTTTTACTTGCTCAACGATCACTGAGTTATCTGAGTCAGAGCTGTCCTGGAATATTGCTCCATAGGAAACCCTCATCAAGTGTGATGTTATTTTATTATGCATCTTTGTTCTTTTACTGAAAAATTCTAGCTGTTTTATTTTCATTTAATTCTTTTCTTACAATGACAGTAAAAAGCATGCACATATTTCGAATCATGACCTGGCACATGATAAAAGTATTTTTCAATCAAGCCATTGATGAAAATAGCTTGGATGAACCAATTGAAAAACACACTAGCAAAAAGGATCAAGTGATGAGATCCAGCTATCCTGTAAGCAAGAAACCCATGCAATGCAAAAAGAAGTTTGCACCCTAAAACTCAAAGAATGGAAAGAATGCAGCAAGAATCCAAAAGAAGTAGGGGTAGCTGTGTTGTTTGCAGCCAGTGTTCGCTTCAGGCCAAGCACATTTAGAAGAGGTGAAAAAATGCACAGTACACCCTTGTTAGGAAGAGATGCCAGTCGTCAGTGTGTGTGCACCAAATATGGAGGCGCCCAACTGTGAGACACTTTTAAAGTAAATAAATGCAACTTAAGACCATCTTCACAACTGAAATAAACCAGACTCACATGAGTAAACATTTAATATTTTCCCTGCTGTGAGATACGTAGAGTAAATAAGGTCTAAAATGTACAATGGATACTGTAAAATTGGATTAAATTATTCCAAAAGTAGGAGAACTAGGATGTGGTTAAAGGGGAAACAACGGTAGGGGGAAATGAAACTGTGTAACTAAGTGATGCTATTAATGTCTGTTAGTTTAATAAAAATGGTCTGTTTTAGTATCAAGTAAAAAAATTCCTTTTCCCCTCTCATGTACCTGGTCAGCTACTTTAAAAATAATACAATGTATTTTACTAGCTAGTTTTATTCTCCTACAACTTTGTCACAAAATTTTGTTTCACCTTTTTTCTATAAAATGAAAAAGTGGTTTCCTTATATTTACTGATATCACCTTCATAATACCAGTATAAATTTATTCCCACTTGACTTTATGGGGACTTAGGCAATACTGAGGTGAGCAAGCTTGCCCCGAGTGAGTTAGCTAACAGGGCATGGGATCTGGATTTGTGCTCTGGCTGGCTGGCTTTGAAATCTCTATTTTTAATAATGAGCTTTATAATTTTTGAAAATTTTATTTATTTATGTTATAGCCAGCTCAGCCTGTCCGGGGAGTGGGGCTGGCACAGCATGCGGTGCCAGGATGGAAACATGGTCTGTGTGGTTAAGCTTGCCTAAGCAGGTGCTTTAGACCACTGAGCTATCTCACCAGCCCGAGCTTTATAATTTTTTAAATAATATTTCTTTCACTCTGCTTTACTGGTGTGCTTTTGGTTTTTCAATAAAAAAGAGTGAACCTGACATCTATACCATTAGCATGTTTTAAGCTTTAAACTCGTTCCCTTTTAAACTTTTATTTTACTTATTTGTTCAATTTGAGTGCAAACTTGTTATCTCCTTCCCTCACAGTTCTGAGGTTCCGACACAAAATACAATGCCTACGGTGGTGCTGTTTATGATACATTTCTATTTTACACCCTAAAAAGACTGATAGCTTTCTGTTATCATCGTCATTGTCATCGTCATCGTCATCGTCATCGTCATCATCATTATCTTATTTTTTTAAAATGTATTTGGTACAGGGTCTCACTCTTCGCATGCAGTACTGGGGATTGAACCCTGGTAGCCTGCCGGGCTGGCATTTCAGGAAATGGAGTGTAGTGAATAGTGCCCAGGAACAGCTGTGGTCTTTTGCTGACAATCTCAGAAAGCTGGGACTCCAGGTGATGGAGATCAGCTTCACCTGTGGGCTCTCTGTTTGCTGCTTGCTCCCTTGCTTGGAATGCTAATGGTTGACCGCTGTGTGAAACTGATGATAGGGAAGGGATGGAAGTTGATGGAGCTCGTGGTCACGTTCAAGACTAGGCACATGGTCCTCCTTTACTTTAATGATCATGCACAAGATCACACTCACTACCCAAAATAAAGCTGATTTGCTTCAGGGGTTCTTGGCTCAGTGAGGGACAAGGCTCAGTGAGTCCTCTGAGCTACCTTCATCGGGTCTTCTCATATTCTTTTCAGCACTGACACATAACAACATCCCGGTCCCTGTGATTGCTTAAGTAGGCACTTAGCCTGTGGTATCAGGGATCGAACCTTGGCTTCTGCACTTGCCTAAGCAGGCACTTGTTCCTGTGAGATATCTCACCACCTCCCCCATTTTTAAAGACAGATAGGTTTCCTTACCCTAATTATATAAGAGGATATTTTTGGGGGTTTTGGCTAGTTAATACTAGGCTTTCTTCTCGAATGTGTATGATTTTAAGAAAAGTACAAAACCACTGAAATCTAGAAGCTAATCCAGTACTTAGAGCTGGTGGTGATGTTTTCCATCAAAGACAGCATTTCAGGAATCACCAACAACTGGATAAGGCTTGTAAGGATAGAGGAAGAGGCAATACACTAGCTATCTGCAAACTTCATAAACTATGAACATTATCCATGATGGTTCAAGCTCACAAAAACCATAAGCCCCTCTTGTTTTGCTGATTTCAAAGAGTGTTTCTTGTTCCGCAGTCATTGCTTTCGCTTCTCCTTGTGCCTACTGCTTCAAATAAACAGATTATTATTACAGAACACTCAATCTTCTCTTCTGAGAGTACCACCTCCGTACCAAGTCCTTTCTTCCTCGAAGTCTCTACAAAAGCACCTGCACCTGAATATTCATATACTCCTGTCCTCTCACTGAGATCCCCTTGTAGTCCCCATGATGACGGAAGTCAATAAAGTCACGTACACTGGAACACTTCATCATTTTGACAGTTTTTAGAGACATAAGGCCATAAACTGACTTTTAAATACTGCTTTATTTGTCCAATTACTCTTTCATTTAAAATATTTTTCATTCTTATTTTAGTCTCATTTCTAAAATTCCGGATAGAATTTTTATTCAAGTGTTTCGGCATGTGTCCTTATTTTGTTTTATGGAAAGAACATATAGTTCTTTTAATTAAGATGTGACAATCTGTCTAGGAATTTGTGAGATGTTTGAATTGAGGATTTTATTTTTTGTGAAGAGCTCTCTGAACAGTGAAACTGAATCCTCGCCGACAGAGGACAGAGAGCCTGCATGCATTCCCTCTTATGACTCTCTGAGATTCTGCGTAAGAACCTGCCACATCTGAGCTCCCATTCTGTTCCTCATTCGCTGTTCTATCCAGGCTAACATAATGTTTTTCACATCACCTGTAGTTTTACTTTACTTCTTAGAGAACTGTTAAACCTTTCACTCTGGGCATGGTGAGATTGGGAGAGTGGCAGTTTTATTAGAGATCTTGTTGGAACCTGCCAAATCATGAAGCTGTGATTACCTTTGATTCTCTCTTTGGCCCTTAAATTTCAGGCCTGTAGCTGTGGAGATGGACACATGGTTTAAAAGAGAGGCAACATTTGATCTACTTGATTTGCCATTCTAATCATTCTGATTTTAAAAAGACAACTCTGCTTTTATTTTTCATAGAATATTAGCAAGCATCAATTTCTGTTCTAACCCCAGCAGCATGTTTAGGGTGTTCCCCTCCTCACACCCTGGACTACAAGTGGAACAGCTCTCCACATCTGAGAGAAAATGACCCACCAGACTCTTCACCTGTGGGCGATTTCTGAATCACTGATTTCCAGCTCATCTGATTGACTTGTCAACGATCATAGAAAGCCCAGTGCATGAGAACTCATCACCAACGTCCAAGGCGCTCAGAGACCAAATAAAGGGAAAGACAAGTAGCATGGTTTCAAAATACAATAGGTTACATCTTTATGTTTGTAATGTCTTAAGAAGCAACAAAGCACACAGGACGAAGACAGGTATATGGTAAACCAGGCCAAGGTAGTTTATCCACAAGTTTTCTCAAAATCTTTATGCCAAGCTTCATGGATGAGCTAATCCTGTGTTCAGATGCCTGGCAACAAGCTGAACTTCTTTCATGCTGCAGAGCTTGAAGCCCTGACTGCTGTCATCTTCTGGGTCATACAGAGCTGACTCCCCAGAGAGTCATGGTTTTACCCAACTGCATTCTGATGCCTATGTTGCTGTCTTCTGAGATATTATGTTTCATCAAAGTTAAAATACTATAGAAAACAACATTAACATTATTTTAGGAGATATTAAAATTTTGCAAATATGACTTGAGTCACTTGATTATAATTTTTTTCTTTTTCTTTTTCTTTTCGTTTTTGTGGATATCTTTGCCCACCGCGAGCAAGGGTCTGTAGCAGTATGTGGTGCCAGAGGCTGAACCATGGTCCATGTGCACGTGCCTAAATTTGCCTAAGAAGACATTTTAGAACAATGAGCTATCTTGCTGTCCCCTATAATTTTGTTATAGACAAAATACGTGAGACTTTAAAATGTGAGAAAAGTCTCAGTAGTAGAATCTTTCTTACAAACATTTCCTTTTAATAAAATAAAATGCAGCTGGATTTCCTTACAATTCTTTTTTATATACTTGCACTACTTATTGCCTTCAATGTGTCATTTAATATATAGGAAGCCTTTTGAGTCCGTACCCCCAGTAAAAAATTAATTAGCTTGTCAATGTGAAGTAATTTAGTCATATGGCTCTTACTTTCATTATACAAAATAGTCAAAATACAAGGTAATTTTTTACATATTTCTGAAATGACTGCATCTGAATCCAAAGTAGTTTTAATGCTAAGAGTAATATTTTGATTATAGTATACTGTGTTTGAGCTATTTCACATATGTTCATGCAAAAATCTGAAAGAAAAATTACAATGTATTACTTATTAGTAGTGTATATGTGTGGGCTTCTATAGAGCAAAATATGAATTAACTGTTTTCTGTTAGCATTCACATTAAGAGCAATACATATATTTAAATATATAGTTTCACCACACTGTAACTAAAATCAATTTTTAAACACATAATTTGAAATCTATAATGTTATTTAACATAATTTAGTTTTCTTTGTATCAGAACTTCACTGTTAGGAGCTGGGGAGGTAGCTCACTAGAATAAATGCTTGCCTGGCAAGCACAAGGGCCTGAATTCAATCCCCGGTTCTGAAGAAAAAAAAAAAAAAGACGAGAACCTTTATTGTATTCCATCTTCACAACTTGTCTTTCTATTACAGAAAAATGTCCTGTGGAATCTTTATAATGCAGCTGCAAGTAGCACAGCCTCCACAACATACCTCAAAACCTTTCTTTTCATGCATAAGCATGGGAGAAGTGTGGAACTATACAGGAGAAGCACTTTGCTTTTGAATGGTGACTGAATTCTGGGTTTTCTGGGACCCAGTGTTCTCTGTAAGTGTCATTCAAAACAGGGGCTGTAACAGTTGTCTTTTTCAGATGGTACAGGTAATTCAGCATTACTGAAGCTAAACTTCATGATGCAAACGAAAAAGTTGACAACAGTTACACTAGAGTAAAAAGTCAGTACATTTAAACATAAAGTTTAAAAGAATTGACTTAAACTATAGAGGAAACAATAAAAATATAGCACTACCTCCTTTGTGCTGTGGTCCTCTAGTGATAGATTTGTAACACAAGTACTGGTATGAATAATACCAAGTTTTAGGCTTCCTTGATTAACTGTATGTAATTATGGTTATGTTCAGTTTCCTCCAACTTTGTTCTGGAAAGGTTCACAATGCAGTTGCTGAGGGAAGCTCAGCAGTTGAAATGATGAAAATCTCGGTACACTTCAGCCGTTTTCATCAGGACTACTATGCTGTGTGTAAGTAGTGCTTAGGATGCACATTTGTTTTTACATTTAAAATTAACATAATGCTGTGTTAATACATACACACAGACAGAATGTGCTAAAAGATTTTTATCAAGAGCAGGCTGCCGGGCGTGGTGGCTCACGCCTATAATCCCAGCACTTGGGAGGCTGAGGCAGGAGGATCGGTGCGAGTTCAAGACCAGCCTGGGCTACAAAAGTGAGCTCAAAGCTAGCCTGAACTGCACAGGGAGACCCTGTCTCAAAAAAAAAAAAAAAAAAAAGAGCAGGCTGTGTTGCACTTTAGTTCCTTAAGAAAGTTCAGTTTAAATAGTACAATTTACTGTGTCTCTGTTGAAGACTTTGGAAAAATATACTCTATGATACATTTAATCAACTTGTTTTGTTACACATAAGAAGAAAAAGTCAGTAATTTCCTACCTTAAAAATTAAAACTGAGTCAAAAGTTTCCATAAAATTACAACTGAAATTTCCATTTAAGGTGAACTATGCTTATTGTGCTTATTAGGGAGGAAGCTAATAAAAGGATCTGAAAAGGTAAATCCAATGTAAGCACCAGCGTTCAAGTCGGTGAATCCTCCCCGTGTCAGGCACCCTTTGCCATGCATTACTCGGCTATCCTCCTCCTCCTCCTTATTCTACTTCTGAAGTGCATTATGGCTTCCTCTGGGTCTCATTGCCTCACCAATCTACCGCCAATAATGGCCATGCTGATGTACCTCAAAGAACGTTGTCCTTGAATCACTTTTTGAAAATTTTGCTTCTCATAACCAACTCATTTAAAATTTATCATCTCTGAATGAAAGTTTCATGAGATGATGTTTCCAGATATCTTTGTGTCGTAAACGCACACAGAGAAATTAATACTTTGTGGATTTTAATAAGCTAGTCCCTTGCTCTTCTCTGCACTCCGGCATGCTCCCTGGCAGTGTATCTTCTGACAGCCCATCTACATTTAGATGACCTTTCAAGTATTTAAGCTTTCACAATGCAAACACTAGCTCTACATTTCCTTGTGGAACTCAAAAGAGCTCATAGTCATGCTGTGAAATAATAACTGTATGCATCCTTGGATCATGGTGCTCCTACCATGCTAACTTCTCCAGGCTGTTCAGGCTGGTCCAGTAGAGCCTGACTCCTCCTGGAGCCCGGTAGTCGCTTCTTACTACTTCTTAATAATTCTACTCTAATGATATACACCTGTCCTCCTGTGTGTGTGTGTGTGTGTGTGTGTGTGTGTGTGTGTGTGTGTGTGTGTGCACGTGCACACTCTGGACTTTGAATATCAAAACTTGTTGGATTTATGAGTGTGTTGACTGCTAAAGCCTGCTGAGCTTATTCTATTCCTTATTCTAACAGTGGTATAAGTGACAGAAAAGACTTGCCTTTAAAATCAAAGAAAAGGCATGCTGAGAGGATTTATGTAAGAGTATAAAACCCAGAGAAAAGTAAAGTTACTCTTTTGCAGTGTCACACAGACCAAATTTGTAAGATCAACTGGAATTATATATAAAGTCTTAAATATCAGTTTGCAAAACTAATATAATTTCTGGACTCCATTTTGTGGAAAAAAATCACATTTTTATTTAATTTCAAAGTTCACTGTTAATAGTATATGTAACTTCAAGTAAGTAACTCTACTAATTCATGACTAGTGTAAGTAGTTTATTTAAGTAAATCCTTTGGTATTTATAAGGCACAAAGTGCTCTGAATGAAAAATACACTTGATAGCAATATAATACCTCCATCATTTCAACCATAGGTTTCAAATAATTCTACATAACCCACTATATAAAGGTATCAAATTATTAAGCCCTATTGCATAAATGTGCTCAACCATAAAATATTATAATAACAAACATTATTAATCATTATGATACACAACTGGCATTGTGGTGTACACCGGCCATCTCAGCTTCTCGGAAGGCTGAAGCAGAAGGCCGGCTGAGGCCGGTGTTTGTTCCCAGCCTAGGTAACCCTGAGAGACTTCACCCTGAAACACAGCTGAAGCACCAGCCCAAGAATTCTGGCTCCTAAATGTTCCATGGAGAAATGATTCAAATGTGAAGCACCTGCACCACACATGCTTCAGTACAGACTGAAGAAAGACTGATACAGAATATTGACATAAATAGCAAAGATTTCATAAATCGAAACCCTAGTCTTTAACTATTTTAGGCATTGTGAATTTCAATGAAAAGATTTGGCCCTCTCTTTTGTCTTTGATGATATACCGAAGCTAAGAGGAAATGGGGAAATTTTCAGATCCGAGGGTCAAGGGAGTTAGGGCAGCTGTAGTTGATGGTACCAAACATGCATACACTCTCCATGGGACTGTCCACGTAATTTGCAGGTAATATTTTACAGTGATGATAAAATCAAACAACAAGTGTGAATGCACAAACCTGTGCTTAGCTATTCTGTTAGTGTTAACTTCTTTTCCCAAACAAAAGTTGAAGAATTTTCGTAGGTCGGGCTCTCTCCCCCCTAAACTTGATATCTAGCTAGCTTTTGGAGAAAGCATTTCTTTTGAAGGTCAAAAAAGAAAAAGAAAACCCCCAAATTGAAACAAACTGGTGCATGATGAAAGAAAAGCTATTTTGAAGTTCAAGCTACCTCCTGAAAGTGACTTTAACAAACCTCAGTATATTTATTGGTGCTTATTAGGTTTGCCTTAGAATGTAGACTCGATCTTCCTAAAACAACTCAGGTTTTCACTGAAATTGATCCAGGAAGCCTTTATGACTTGAAAAAACTCAGGAAAAGCTAATCAATTTTTAAATTTTTAATTCTTATTACAAGTGGTAAATATGTATGTTAGCTTTGCAAACAAAATGCATCCTTTTAAAATTTTGCTTATTTAGAGTTTTCTTGTTCTTGGAAAAATTCTTCTATACATTGCTCTACGCTATCCTTTTTTTTTCAAATAGAGCATTAACATAAGTTAAGCTTTCCTTGCTGCAAGGTCACCTGGTCGCTCCTCTGCTGTTTGCTCCGTCTCAATGAGCTTTTCTCTTCACAGAGCTTGTGTGCTTTCCCTCTCCGGCGCACAGCAAACCTGTCTACCATAACGGCTTTCCTTCTCACCTGGCTGGCCCCCTCCAATCTGTCGATCTCCTGTAAACCACAACACTGAATGCAGAAATATGGCACCCAGAATCCCTGAGTAAACACTAACAAA
Source organism: Myocastor coypus (assembly GCA_004027025.1). Classification (NCBI taxonomy): domain Eukaryota; kingdom Metazoa; phylum Chordata; class Mammalia; order Rodentia; family Myocastoridae; genus Myocastor; species Myocastor coypus. Next base: position 36,273 of record PVJA010012608.1, on the reverse strand, counting down.
ACAAATGAAATGTTTTTGGAGAAGAGACTGAGGTGCACATTGTGGGGATTCAACTATTGTTATTGGTTTTTGTGTTACTGAGAATTATTTAAGGAAGTATTTTCATAGTTACTGAAAACACTCACTGACGAGCACATCGTGACATACATATGATGCCTGTTGAGTCAGCCCACTTAGGCGATGGACTAAATGGCCCCAGCTCTGCAGATGGCTGCATGATCTATTTATATATCTCAGCCTTGTTTCATAGTTTGAGTAATAGCAGGGTGTATTAATTTAAATTTAAGGACTGGGCTGGTGAGATAGTTTGGCAATCTAAGCGGTGGCCTGGCGATCCTAAGGACCCAGGTTCAATCCCTACTACCTCATGCCCTGCTGGTCCTGGAGCCACGCTTGGCACTAAAACCAGTTGTGGTGGTGTTTGCCAGTAATCGTAGCACTGTGCCGGCTGAGACAGGAGGATCACTATGAATCTGGACTGCGTAGCAAGCCCTTGTACCACATGAATAAGTAAGCAAGTAAATAAGTAAATAAATAAATAAATGATTAAGATAATTATACATTGAAGGACTGATGGACAGTATAGCTAATGCACAACCCCTGCCTACCAAGTACAAGGTCCTGAGTTACCAGTGCTACTAAAAGTATATTTAGGATCATCTGAAAGAGACTTAGTTGTAGTATTTGCAAAATATAGGTATAAAAGTGTTTTGAAGGGCTCCTTTTGACTAGAAACACTGTGAGAAGAGTCTACCCAATATCTCCTAAATAAACTCACTACATGATTTTGATGTGCAGTGAAGTTTGAAAGACACTGTTACCTTCTGTGCAACACTGCTGTGGAAAGATAGCTGATGCATATTATATACTTACTTTATTTGATTAAGCAGGGAAAATGATACAGTGATTTTTTGTTTATTCATATTAATTTAGGAAATGATAATATTTTGGATATCATTAAGATAGCTGTGGCCACAAAAGACATGTTAGGTCATACCTCAAAATGTGCTAATTTTTTTACCTGTGTATTTCTCATTTATTTTCCATATAAACCCTCTTAATGGGACGGAGAGTGGTAGTTATCAGAATATATAGAAAAACAGATAACTGTTTTAACCTAAAGGACCAATTCTACAACATATTCAAAGCCACATATTCAGGTCAGCATACGCCTTCCACATAGGAACCAAATATGTCACTCACCAACACTGATTTCTGACACGGCAAAGCAGAAGTTGACGAGGGGAGCATACACACACAGTCGGGGCCCGTGTGCTAGCAGTGCATCCCTGCAAACTCGACAGATAAGCTTGACTTGTGTCTAAATTTGCCAACCCCTGATAGAAGCGATGAGCCGTGAGCAATGCTCCTGAATAAAAACAGAGAAAGAAATGATTCAATACAAAAATAATTGAGAAGAAAGAAAAGTCTACGTGCAACACGTGCACAAAGAGTGCCTCATGTGGGCTCATGGGTCTGTGTCTTTTAACTTCAAAGATGAGTAGCTTTGGAAATGCAAGAACCCATGAAATTGGTATTGCTGTGTGGAAAAAAAATAATACACGCTAAAGGAAACCCAAGCAAACCAGTGGCATTCCAGGGCGGCCATTGTTACTCATAGAACTGAGTGAAAATAGCGACGGATCTAAATTTGCGAGCACAGAAGTGAAGCAGCCAGGGTAACGTGGGAGTGGGAGGATAGTTACTGCAGGAAATAGAAGGAACATGACATGCCACAGGCATGAGCTAAGAATAATAACAAGGACGAGAGCGGGACAGGAGAGTGAGAAGCACATGGAGGGGGGAGTGCGGGAAGGGGCAGAGGACCACAATACACGCGGCGTGTGGTGTGCGCATGCCTGTTCCCCGATGACTGAGAATGTCAAGCGCTGAAAACACACACTCAGGAAATAAATAGAGGAATGGAGGACTGTGTTTGAAATGAAAATAGAAAGTAGCAATTAAAGCTGACAAAATACATAGCAAGCAAGGTGAACCAAACAGCAAACTGAAGCAATAAGAATTCGTTTCCTTGCCTACAATGGAGAAATGGACAAGAGGAAGTGCAAAGTTTGGAAAGAGAGGTGACATTTATCATGCTAAAAGTGAACAAAATTATTCTGTAAAGATATGATTATAAGGACAGCCATTAAACTAAAAGTATAAGCATGTTGACATGTAGAACCACACATTTAAGTAGCAAACATGATATCACAATCAAACAAATCTCAAATTGGGTTTTAATTCTACTGAGATTGATTTTGTATTTTTGACTTCCAGAACTGTCAAACTAAAAAATAATATTGTGTCATTTTCAGCCAGTAAGCTGGCAGCAAATATTGTAGCAGTAAGATAAAATTAATACAGCACTCATATGTATCTTTCATTGAAAAATGCAAACGACTTTAAATCATGAATTAAAACAAAAATTATTTTCCTACTGCACTACAGAGAGAAACAATATTCTGTCCTAAATAAGAGTCTCACATAAAATCACGTAATTCAAAATTATAAAGAGTGAAATATGAGATAAGTTATATCAGCAATTATAAACAGACAATGGCATAAATTTGAAGAGAAGCTTTAGGCCTATAAGAAGAGAATGAATCAAACATGGAGTCTGTAATGCAGTGCACTGTACTTTATAAACCATGATGATTATATCATAAGTACACGTGCACCAAATTTAATGCAACCAAGTTTAATAGAATAGAACTTCCACAGAAAAATAGAACCAAACTTGTTGTAGGACACTTACATTTCTATCCGCTTTAATCAAAGGAACTAAAGGAATACCAGGAAATCATATGAACAACATCTGTATTAGTTGGTTTCCCGTCACTGTGACAAAATATCTGAGACAACTGCCAACGAGCGAAGGTTGGGCTCACAGCTGCTGAGATTGCTGTCCGTGAACTGCAATCTGGAGCCTGCAGCCATAGTCGAAGCCCAGAGTTGGACAGATGCCCACCGCACAACGGCGAGGACTCAGGTGCAAGGGAGCCAGGTTTCCAGGGATCCATCGCGGAGCAGGGTGCTTTCTGTGGCTGGTGGGCTTTCAGTTAAACTCATCCAGCAGTGCCATGGGCTGAGAGCTAAACCCGTAATGCACTGGCTCTTTAGATTCACTATCCAAACCACAGAGACAGATTTTTAAAATATTTTCCATAGATTTAAGGGATGTATCTGGATTGGGATTGTAGCTCAGTAGAGCAAGCACATGCCTGGCAAGTGCAAGATCCTGAGTTTGATTCTTGGTACTGAAAATAATAACAATAATTATTATTATTAATAACAATAATAATAATAAATTATTGATAAATCATGTATCTAAAGTATATATAACAAGCATTCTATCATCATTAAAACAATCTACTATGCACAGAAAAATAATCACATCTTGGATTATTTAGATTATAGATAATCACACCTATCCGGAACACCTTGATAAATTCCACAGTGAAATATTATTTATGTTTTTTCTTCTGGTTAGCATTCAAGTCATGTGTGCTCTACTGCTGAGCTACACCATCAGCTCGCTTTTGATTTGTATTGTGACATCAGGCTTCCAAGTTGCCCTGCCTGGCGTCAGACCTGTGATTCTTGTTTCTTACTCCTAGTGCAAAATCACAAAATAAAAGTGACATCTGGAGATTGCAAAGCTCCTAATATCAGCTCATTAGCACCAATATGCATTCATAAATAATTTGTGGTTATAGATCAATATGTAGTTCTCGCACAATTTCATATTCAATCCTAGCAAGCATCCTGAAAATTATGTAGAAAGAAAGCACATATCCTTATGTGCAGTTTCAATTTAAAGAAAATGTGAAAATAAGTGAAACAAGCAGTCCAAACTACATAAAGAAAAAAATAAATAAATTAAATAAAATAAGGACAACATTAATTTTTAAAATAAGAGAGAGAAATGAATAAAATGATAATAAATTATTAAAAGGCTTTTTTCTTTGTAAAATTCCATTAAAATATGATTGATTGATCAAAAATTGCAATGAAGAAAAAATAAGCAAATATGTCATTTTACAGTACGATTACTGATGAAAAGAAAAACAAAGCAGAAAAAAATCAGAACATCTGTTAGTGATGATGTCTTTAATTATTTATTTATTTATTTGTTCATTTATTGCAGTAGCAGGGATCGAACTCAGGACTCTCACTTGCCATGAGAGCTATCTCCCCAACTCCAAAAGATTTTTTTTCTTTATTTTATCATTCTTCTTTTTTTTTTTTAACCTATATTTTAGGGAAGGGTCTACAGGCTGTTCAGGGTTTCACTACTAGATCAATCGACTTATAGTGATCAGCCTGTTTACAGCTCCGCAAGAATCTAGGATTACAGGTGTGCACCACCACGCCCAGTCTCAATTTTCCTCTCAGCACATCCTGCAGGTGGGGCCAGCATGACAGGCCCAGGGATCCAAGGCCAGGCTGCTGCACCTGTTTACAGGCACTTTATTCCATGGAGCTGTTTGGCCGGCCCCAGGGGCCGTGTCTTGATGTGGACAAGTCTTCTGAATATCGTCAGAGCTGCTTTTCAGATGTTCTTCGAGTTATTGTGACTCAGAAAATGTTGCCTTGTGCAAACTGGCAGAGCTTATTCTTAGGCTCAGAACCAGTCCCGGGTAGTGAAAGCTGGGCACCTGGGCAGCCTGCCGTGGTGGTGTCAACAAACACACAGCTGGGTACACTTGCACACTCCTGTGACCCCATCAATCAGGAGGCCGAGGCAAGAGAGTGGCTGCCAGGTCAAGGGCTACAAAGTTAGCGCAAGACCATCTTGAGGCACTGTCCCAACACAACAATGGCAACAACAGCAACTAAGAAACCTCTAAGCACAGGCTGGAACTTACGCAGTGGTAGGTCATACAACATAGTAGGGAGAATTTTCCTAGTTGACAAAAACAAGTAATTAAGGAACCTGGACATATAAGATGTGTCACAAAAATACAATAAATTGTTTACATTTTACAAATGTATTATAGTGAAAATTGCATTGCCATGCATTCCCCAGACAGATCACTTTTACACCGCTGTATTTGTGCTATCGCAGCTGCGTCACTCTTGAATTAATAGAAAATACTTATCTTTTAGGCTAATGTAAATCATTTTAATGCCAACTGCAGTGAATACAGTGGATGCAGAGGGGGGGAATGTTTTCGCGAGTCTACCCCTCCACTGGATGCAGACCAGCAGCAGCATCTGCTGCGTTTTTAATCATAACTTGGAAAGACAGTCATGAAGGAACACCTGCAGAACTGCTTCAGAAAATGGTAGGAATGATGGAACAAATGCGTGTGGTCTTGGAATAGGATTTTATTTAAAACCTTCATTTGACATTTCAATTGCATGTCTTTGGTGAACCTGAAGGACATGTGTCTGATCGACAGATTTTTAAAAAATAAACAAAAGGATTCAACATTTGGATCACTTTTTTCGTTCTTTTCACGAAGAAAATGAAATGAGCAAAAGCTGAAAAATTTTTAAGTGACGAAGCTCCATTAGTCTCTACTGCCAGGAGGTATTAAGAGTCACTTGCCTCCCTATTTTCATGATGGATAATCTTTGGCCAGATCCCTTCTGCTTTTAAATTTATCTTTGGGCCCTGTTTGTTCAGTGTCTGTGTATAGGACACATTTTAATATGCACATAATTGTTCTGTGGATCACACCCAGGGACTTCACACTTAGCTATGTTCTCAGCCCTCTTGAAACTTTACTTGCAAACCTTATTTGTTTGTTTATTGATTTATTTATTTCCAGGTCCCTGTATGTTGCTTTTACCATGCTTGAATTTGCTATCCTCCTGCCTCAGTCTTTATGGTGTTAACATTACAAACTCAGCCTCCTATAATCGCTATTAACTTATTTGGGAGCATGTGTAGTCAGTTGAAAGCACCTTGACATTACAATTTTTGTTTGTGTGTGTGTGTGTGTATAGTACAGGATCTGCAGGGGCTCCCTACACAGATCCAACTCATAGTGATCCTCATATTTTCAGCCTCCCAAGGGCTGAGATTACAGGTGCATGCTACCATGCCCAGTCTCAATTGCCATCACAGTGCACTCCTGGTCCCTGTGTCGCCTAAGCACGTGCTTTAATCCACTTTAATCCTCTGAGCTATCTGGCTGAGCCCAGTTCTTTAAGATCTGAGAGAACTAGAATCAGTATGACCTCTACGCTCTAGCTAAGGACTCTGCTGTTCAGGAGCAGGCCGTCCTTTGGGGATTCTGTCCCTCGCTTTCTATACGAGTTCAAGGTGCAGGTTTTGCACCTATTTGAGTTAGGATGAAGAAGCCTCTCACTGAGGAATAAGGTTTCATTTTCGCATCTCCACTATGACTGAACACATTTTCATGGACCCTTGCGTTTATCCATTTTTTTTGTTTTGTTTTGTTTGAGAAAAACTATTTCAAACTTCCACTTATTCTAGTGAGTGTTATGTATTTTAACTTTTGAATTTTGGAACCGCTTCATATATCCCAGAGTCTATTTCTTCATCAGATACATTTTGTAAAACTTCCCTAACTATTCTTTCCATACTCATATTTACTAAAATGTCTTATATGGGAAACATCTCTAAAACTTTTAAGAAACTTCAATATCTTCCATGATTTGTGAGGGATTTGTGAATTTTAGGGACCTTATCAACTACAGCACTTCTACCTAAGATGATGAAACCATCATCACAGATTATTTGGCATGCAGTATTTGCCTCATTTAAAAAATCTTACAAATTCCACAGTGCTTGTATATGAAGGGATTCTCCACTACATTTAGGAATTTAGAAGTCAAATATGAAATTTATGTATAATAAATTTTGTACGATGCAATGATCAGTAATTTTTTACTAACCCTGTTTCTATATTTTGATTAGCTTTTGATCCTTTGTAAATCTTTCTGAATAAATGATGCAGCTATTTTCATTTTACTGAATATTTTAAAACCCACTGGGATACAGAAGCCTATTTAATGGGATATACACAGAAAACTTATTGTAATAAAAATTGATATTCAATTTAATATACTTCTATAAACTGATTCTCAGATAACATACTGCTTTCATTTTTTAGAAACTGGAAAACATTACTAATATATAGATTTAGGGATAAAAAGTACATTCCTATTTTATTAATTAGCATAAACTCTCCTAAAGTTATACAATGATACCATTGCAGTGGTTTACTATATGGATGGGCACTGAATGAGTGAGAAGTGCTTATTAGAAGTACATTATTTTATAAAATTAGTTATGTACAAATTATCTGGTTATAGTTTAATTTATATTTAAAGTTATAATAGTAACATGAGAAAAATTATGCCTTCAAATATTTATTTTTTATCTTTTTTTTTTTTTTTGTACAGTGTCTCACTACTGACTCATAGTGATTCTCCTGCTTCTACCTTCCAAGTGCTGGAATTACAGGTGCGCGCCACCTCGCCCGGACTCTGTTGATGGCTCAGCACACTCGAGTGCGGCTAGTGTGGCAGGTGGGACCAGGAACCAAAACCTGGCCCCTGTGCTTCCCTAAGCAAGCGCTTAGTCTGCTGAGTTCTACCGCTGGCCCTGCCTTCAAATAAATAATTCTAATGAGCCTGGTATGGTGGCGCACGCCTGTAATTCCAGCACTTGGCAGGCTGAGGCAGGAGGATCCCTGCGAGGTCAAGACCAGCCTGGACTACAAAAATGAGCTCAAGGTCAGCCTGAGCTGCATAGTGAGACCCTGTCTCAAGAAGACAAAAAAAAAAAGGAAAGTGAATTTCTATTGATTTTTTTTTTTTGTTACCCTGAGAGTTTAATTCACCCACACTGAAGGGAATTATTCATTTTTATTCATTTTTTCCTCACCTCTCTATGACCCGAGTAACTAAGTAACACTTGAAAAACGAAGCTCATGTGGAAAAACATGAAAAGATAAGTGAATAAATTGTATTGTTGTTTTCATTCATATATTTTGTCAACCTGAGAAAACATTTTATTTTTACCATTGTTTTGTAAAAGCAGAAGATGTCCCTCCCCACCCCCACCCATACACTTCATAGCTAAGTTGCCCAGCTGGGAATTCTGGTTACCGTTGCTGTCAGTTTTGTTTCTGAGAAACAGCTGGTCGCTGTGATGCATACTGTCAGAACCGGTCCTGAGTAGACCAGCCATTCTGCCTCTGTCCTTCCTGCTTGCTTGTCCCACATAAGCTCTAGACCACCAAAGATCAGGGCCAGGTATTTGGGTATGATCTGGATCAATGCCCATCGATTAGCCATGAAATCCTGGAGGTCATTTCCATGTTTCGGCCTTTATGCATCTTTTCAATACTGAGGATACAACCCAATTTCTCTATGTCCCCATTTTTTTTGAGACACAGTATCCTAACATTTTTTGAAATATGTGATCCTCCTCCCTCAGCCTTCAAAAGTGCTTCAGTTAGATGGGCCATAGTGCCATGCACCTGTAACCCCAGTACTTTGGGAGGCAGAAAACAGAGTCACTACAAGTCCTATCTATGTATTGAGAACCTGTATCTCCTGTCCTAAATGCATAAAAAAGTGTTTCAGTGACTGATTTGTACCACCATATCTGAGGAATTAGGAAAGATTTTTTATTTTTTATTTTTATTTTTATTTTATTTATTTATTTATTTATTTATTTATTTTGTCTTTTTGAGTCAGGGTCTCACTATGCAGTTCAGGCTGGCCTTGAATTCACTTTTGTAACCCAGGCTGGTCTTGAACTTGCACCGATCCTCCTGCCTCAGCCTCCCAAGTGCTGGGATTACAGGCATGCGCCACCACGCCCAGCTTAGGAAAGATTTTTTAAATGCACTAAGAAGACTCCCAAATGTAGCTGTACTGTTACGCTTCTGCAAAGAATTGCCAGACAACTTAATGCCATAAAAAAGTTCCACGGAAATGAAAAAGCATAAGTTTGTGTTAAATGATAACATTCTTCATAGCAAGATTCTGTTTCAAAAAATAAAAAAAGAAAAGAAATCCTGGGATATTCTTTAAGGGTTGCTTTTATTTACTTTTTAATGGCCTATGTATAGACAGCAAGTTTTTAAAGAAAAGAGTTCAAGTTTGGGAGGATATAACTGAAATGTCAATCAGTACATTATGATCACCTGTAAATGCATCATGACTTCAGAAATTGTGAGCCACCATAGATTTGGCGAAAGAATAATGAAACAGAAAAGAGAAGCTGAGGAAACATTGGCAAGGTGAGATCCTGCAGATGTCTACAGAACGTATAAGCAAGTGCCTGGCTCAGAAATGTCAGTCCTAGAAAAATGATGCTGCATTCTCTTTGCAGGCCAGAGATGGGAGAATAACTAAAGCCTCTGAGTTTGGGATCTTCCCTGCCATCCACGTGACTCTGCATCTATTAGTAAGCCATTTTTTTTCAATCTCTACTTCAAGTAAGTACTACTTATCACTGCATATCGTGCACACCATGCCTGCCTTATTAATCTAGGATATGAACACATAGCTAACAATAAGATCGGCATGATCTCACCGTATTTTGTGATTTCTCACCCCCCCTTTTGTGATTTTGTTGCTTGCTAAGTAGATTCTGTAGAACTGAACATCTCTGAGCAATTCCACTTTTTGATGTGTCAAATGGGTGTAATAATACTTCCCCTTCTCACAAGGGCATTTTAAAGATTAATTAGCTAAGTGCTTGCACGATAGAAGGCTATATAAATGTTAAATATTCATATTCAAATTCATTAAAAATCTGTCTTAAAATAATAAAATCCAAGTAATTCCTGAAAACTCCCAATTAAAGCAGACTACATGAATAAACTCTTTGCTCTTTATAGTGTGAGATGTCCTTGTGCGGCTGACATCGTTACATTTTGTCCTATTCTCGTTTTTTCCTTCTCTGTCTCTCTCCAACACCCTCCTCCTCACCTATACATTTAGAGACACAAGTAATTGGCAGAAACTTAATCCTTACTATGCCCACCTTTGACTTGCAAGTCTAGGTCAATAATTAATAATTAGGGCTGGTAACACAGCTGAGCGGGCTCATGTGAACTCCTGAGCTTCGCAACATGCAGTCATACAAATTACATATCAGTGCAAGGCTTAGTGTACGTGTCAAATCATAACGTTGTGTGAGACCATGTCAGAGTTAATAAGAAATGATAAAAATATTTTAATCTACTGCGTCATGGATATAATAAAATTGGTTCATTGTAAATATCTTGTATTAACCAATAAAACTGACTGCACGTTAAAAGTTTTACTTGTGCTACTGTTGATATTACAGGGCCAGCAAGATACCTCAGTGGACTAAGCACCTGCTTAGGCAAGTGCAGGGACTGAGGTTTGATCCCTGGCACCACATGCCATACCAGCACTGCTTCCAAATCCACGGAGCCAGCCACCATGACCACATGTAGTGGTGTACTCCTGCAATCCCAGCATTGAGGAGGCTGACAACAGGGGGGTCACTATGAGTCCAAGCTGTGTAGTGAGACCCTGTACCAAATATATTTAAAAAGTACAATGGATATTACAGAACATTCATGAAGTAAATTCTGTCAAACTTAGTTAATTATTAGGATACTTTGAATCATGTAATATTAATTACTATTCACCAAAATTTGAGATTTCAGTTGTATTTTCTGAATTGAAAAGGCTATAACATCCTGTCTAGAACAATTTTATCTTCTTGCAGTTGTATAAATAAAAAACTTATTTTGAAGGAAACAGAAGGGGATAGGTAAGTTAACAAAGAGATTGATGTTTCAAATAAAAACTGTAAATTAACTTATACTTTGACAATATTAAAAATTTTCAATTACATTTTTGAGATATTTTGTTTTAATCACATGCTATTGACATTTGGGTACTGACTTTGTATCCTGCTATGCTACTGCATTTGTGTATTAATTCCAGTAGCTTCTTGGTAGAGTTTTTTGGATATTCCAAGTTGACTATCAGGTCATCTGCAAATAATGGTAGTTCAATTTCTCTTTACCTATTCTTATTCTTTTATTTCTCTCTCTTGACTAATGGCTTTAGCTAATGACTCCAGAACCATATTGAATAGGAGTGTTGATATAGGACAACCTTGTCTTGTACTAAATCTGAGAGCAAAAGATTTCAGTTTTTCCCCATTTAGAGTAATGTTAGCCGTTGAATTACCACAGATGGCTTGTATCAAACTGATGTAGAGGCCATCTATTTCAATTTTCTATAGGACTTTGAACATAAATAAGTATTGTAATTTGTCAAAAGACTTTTCTGTGTCACTTGAGATGATCATGTAGTTTTTGGACTTGCCTTAATTGATACAGTGTATTACATCAACAGATTTGTATGTTGAAATATCCTTGCATCCCTGGGATGAATCCTACCTGGTCATGGTGTATAATCTTCTTAACGACATGCTGTATTCTTTTTGCTAGGCTTTTATTGAGGATTTTTGCATCTAAGTCCATGCAAGAGATTGACCTGTAGTTCTCCTTTGTAGTTTACAACTTTCTCTGGTTTTGGTATCAGTATTGTATTTGGATTTGGAAATTATCTTGGGAGGATTGTTTCCTGTCCAGTTTCCTTGAAAATTTTGGAGAGAATTGGGATTATATCGTCGGTAAATTCCCTGTAGAATTAAGCTCTGAATCCGCCAGGAACTGGACTTTGCTTTGTTCAAAGTTTTTTTTTTTTTTTTTTAATTACCTGTTTATTTCCTTGTATGATTTTGGGTTATTGAGAGTACTTATATCTTCTTGATTCCATTCTGGTACACCTTTCTAAGATTCTGTCAATTCCTTCTGTGTCATCAGTTCTTTTTTTTTAATTTAATATTTTTATTGTTTAAACTTAACAATAGTTATATTACATATTTTCATAATCAGATCAGTTTAGATTAATACATATAGGTATATAAGATTGATCAAACAATTGAACATTAACACTTTTAAATCAACATTACTTTATTTTTTTCTTTTCCCCTTTCTTTGTTTTGAAAGTTGACATATTGCATACTGTCCTCACAATCGTTCTACAGAGTACAGTGTGTGGGCATGACCCACCTGCCTATTGATGTTGCTTAGAAAAAAAAAAAGGGAAAAGAATATACTTCTCTTTGTACTAAGAGGAAGCAAATACATACACAGTCAAATGTTCTGCAATTGCAGTGTGCCACCAGTGAAGCTTGTGATGTTGGAGGCTATTGAACCTAAGCCTCCTAAAGCTCATCTCTCCAATCTAGCTCTGCGTTTCATGCCTTGAAATTAAGCATTTTTTTTCTTGCTCGGTGATCAAGGGCAAGTTCTGTGAGAGTAAAGATTCTCAAAGTATGTATTAAAGACCTTCTGAATCTCCATCGGGTCCTTGGTAATTTAACCCTTTTCATTCCTTACTGCTTGAATTTGAATTTTTTTCTTCCTCTTTTTCATGAGGTTAGCTAAGGGCTTTTCAATTTTATTTAATCTTTCAAAGAAACAGCTTTTGATTGCTTAATTCTTTGCACTGTTTTCTTTGTCTCAGTTAATTTTTGCTCTAATTTTTATAGTTTCCTCCCATCTTGCAGCATTTGGCTGGTTTATTCTTCCTTTTCTAGACGATTCAGGTGCAGCACTCGAGTATTTATTTATTCCCATTTGTTTCCCTAATGTGTGTATTCAGAGCTATAAATTTACCTCTAAGAGCTGCTTTCATTGCAACCCAGTAATCCTGCTAAGTTGTGCTTGAATTTTCATTGAATTCTAGAAATTGTGTAATTTCGTTTGATTGTATCTGTCACCCATTGTTTTTGGAGAAGGATGTGGTTTAATTTCAATATATTTCTGGAGTTGTGATTTCTTTTGACATTTATTTCCAATTTCATTGTGCTGTAATCCGATAATATGAATGGGATGATTTCTGTTTTCTTGCATATACTTAAGCATGACCAGCATGGACTACTAAGTGGTCTATTTTAGAAAATGTCCCATGTGCAAATGAAAAAAATGTGTATTCTGCATTGGTTGGGTAGAATACTCTGTAAATGTCCACTAAGTCCAGTTGCTCAAATTCTAGCTCAGTTCTGCTACTTTGTTGCTAATTTTTTGTCTGGTTTCCCTATCTTTTGGGGATCAAACAGGGTAAGGATCTCCTGTTAAGACTGTGGTATTGGCCAGGCGTGGTGGCACATGCCTATAAT
>PVJA010012608.1:0-23002 GCA_004027025.1 Myocastor coypus | reverse complement strand
GGTGCTAAGATATGAAGTATTGTTTTCCATCCTTTGACTTTCAGCCTATGAACTTCTTTATGAGTTAAGTGTGTTTCTTGTACAAGCATATTGTTGGATTTTGTTTCCTAATCTAGTGTGCCAGTCTGTTTCTTTTAATTGGTGAATTGAGTTCATTTACATTGATGGTTATAATTGAGATGTGTTGACTTATGATTCACATGTTATTTACTTACTAGTGTTTATCCCTTTTTCTCCTGTGTTTGTTTGTCCTGTTTCATGGGTCCTTTGCATCCTCATTGGTGGAGTTACGGCCATTTAGGACCCTTTCTGGAATATTCTTTGGTAGGCTTGTAGGGTTGGCTTTGTCATCATGAAATTCTTCACGTGTTCTTTGTTGTGGAAGTATTTCAGTTCTCCATTAAACTCAAGAGAGAGTTTGGCAGGGTATAGCAGTCTGAGTTGGAATATTTTTTCATGGGAGATTTGAAGTACTCTGCTCTATGCACTATTGCCTTGTTTGTTTGTGAAGAGAAATCTGCCAGTATTCTGATGAGTTTTCCTTTTTATGTGTTCTCTTTCTTTTCTCTAGGTCCTTTTATTGTATTGTTCTTATACAGGAAGGCTGGAATATGTACTATTGTATGTCTCAGTCTTGTCTTCAACTGAATTCATGTTATTTGGAGTTCTATATGCCTTCAGTTACTGAGTGTCTGATCCCCCCCCATACGTAGTCTGCACATATTATCTTTCATCATTTGTATGGACTCCTTCTTTATCATTGATGCCTATATGCCTCACATTGTTCATCTTTGCATGTGCAGTCTTTGCATGTTTGGCATGGGCAGTGGAGCAGAAGTTCTCACCCACATTTTGGGGCTGGGCTGGAGCTAGAGGATCTCAAGAGTACAGTAGATAGACTCACACACAGGCTGGGCCTGGCAGGGTGTGAAGGGGTCCGGGGGGTGCATCAGAGTGAGACGTCTCCAAATTTTTTTTTAATTTTTGAAGAGAAAAAAATATTAGAAATGATATAGAATTTCACTGAAGAAATGATACACATTCAAAGATGGTTATTATATTGCATATTGTTTCCTTCAAATTAGTTGTTCAGATGATCAGATATAAACATTCAAACTGGTCAGAAAACTAAGAAGAAGAAAAATACATTAATCTTTAACTGTTCTTTTCAATAAACCAGTACAAAACAACTGTACACTTATCCTAGCTATCCTGTGTATGTATGTGTGTGTTTGTGTGTATATGCGTGTGTGTTTGTGTATATATATATATATATATATATATATATATATATATATATATCTTACTTTCCCTTTTCCTTTCCTTCATATATCTCGTTCTTTACCTTTGAGCAATTTCCTTCCCTTTCACATTGTCCATTTCACCTTTCAGATCCTATTTACTCTTTAGCATCTTACACCAAGGGGACAGTATAATGTTTCCATGTGGTGGTCTGATTAATTTCACTTAAGATCATGGTGTCTAGTTGCATCCATTCACCTATAAAAGCCTCAAGTTAACTTTTTATACCTAAGTAATACTGCACTGTAGAAAAAAAATAGCATTTTTTAATCGATTCCTCAATTGATAGGCATTTGGATTTATTTCCAAATTTAGCTATGACAAATTGCACTGTGTAAAGCTTATTACTAATCTCAAAGAAATTCTGAAGAAGTAAAATTAAAATGACCTCAGGGGAAAAGCAACACAAGTTAATGAAAAGCCCTAAACTTTGCTGGATTAAAACAGGTCAGACTTACTTGTTTTAGTTTGTTCTGTGTTCTTCTTACCTGTTTAGCATTAAAGTCAAATTCACAAAAAGTGTGCTATTGAATTCCTTGGGCCAAAACCACACTCTAACTTTCACTGGAGAGCACTGTAAAACACTGTATGGTTAAAACATTCCACAAGGGAATGAGCACTCTCCCAGTATGCAAATGGAGTGAAAGCCTGAGACACCAAGCAAAAGATGGTGCTCACCCTGATAACCCCTGTGCTCTGAAATTGTTGCTCCTCTTTCTGAACCTGTCCTTCAGCATGTCTATTCGTAAACTTGATGCCTTCACATTTATGCCTAACAGGGCACCCTAACTTCTGAACCAACCTCAGGCAACGAGGTTGTATGTATAAGTAGTGAATCGTTTCAGGTGTTTATTCTAAAATCTGTACCTACTTTCCAATCGATTTCTTCTTACTTTTCATTTGAAATATATTTATACTCCAACAGGAACTGTGCACGTGTTCCAGTTCTATGGTGCTTGGGATCAAACTGTAGTTTTTGCACTTGCCTAAGCAATTACCTAGTCTTCTGAGCTATCTCACCGGCCCTATAAGTGATTATTTCTTAAGTAGAAAATAAGAACAGTTGTCTAATTTAACCCAGTTCATATTTCAGGTACGATGAAAAAGAAGGAAAGTAAATAAAAGGCATATAAGTGGAGAATTTATGAGGAGAATATTTATATTTTCATTGCAGAACACTTTTTAATTTGCAGTGAAGTGGTAAGTGAACTCAGTGGATAAGAGTGAGGAGGAAAATAGAGATATTAGGCAGTTTACAAAAAGAAATGAGATTAGATGAGTGGAGTTTCACCTGCTATAGAAAATTTTGCAACATTGCAGTGGAGCCCTAGGAATCTGCTCTTCTGTATGCATGAGCTGAGCACAGCATCTAGCTTTGCATTTGAGTGTGTGCTTGTGTGGCTTTTCTAACCTCTCCGAAAACTTCAGATGTAAGAAGTAGCAAAAACATTGGGTTTACAAAGCAATGATTATTTATGGGTAAAATAAATATAGCAAAAAATGGTGAGTTTCATCACTTAAACAATCATGATGATGGAACTTGGATTTCAAGAACAGAAGTGAGATAAAGGAGAGATTTTAAGTGCAGTGGTGACTTTGGTATGGTCATGTAAATGTAAGGATCAAGAAGCTGGAAAATAATAAGTAGAAAAACTTAAAGATATAGCTCAGAGACTTGAAATTAAACTATGATTGTTTTATTTTCTGGCCACAATATATAAAGTGTAGTATAAAATAAAACTTTTTATGATGCAGGAAATATTTAATATCTTATAATCAACTAGCTAGTAAGTGTAGAAATAGCCAACAACTTCCGTCATCCCCTTCACAAAACACGTTTCAGGAGGATAACAGAACTGTAATGGATGATACATCTTTAAAGTATACAGCGTCAGAAGTTTTGGCATGCCTGTGTACTCTTGAATCAATCGTCTCTACAATTAATGCAATGAATGTACACAGCACGACCAAAGCTTGGTGCTATCCGTAGCCCACATTTCCCTTCTCTCCGTCCTCAGATACCTACTGCACAGAACCCTGTTCCTCATTTGTGGATAGTGTGCTGAACCTGAACGTGTGTACAACTGGAATTGGTCCGCGAGGCGAGTTCTCCTTTCGCTGTTATCAGTCTGGCTCTATCAATCACCGTTACGTATTTCAGTATTCATCTGTGTTGCATGTTTCATGCACTTCAAACACAGTTACTCCTTTGAGTTGACTAGTAAATAGTTACTAGTTTCAAAATTTAAATCATTGACGACCATCTTCATTGTTTTGAGGATGTAGCTATAACAAGTGAAACTGCCAGTTAGCCAGTAAATATATAAATAGATATTTTTGTTTCTTTTGGGTAAATATCTTGCTTTTATTTATTTATTTTTGCTGGGTCAGGCTGTCTTAAGGGTGGGTGTGGGGATCGAACCACCATCCCCTGTGCCTGACTGGGATTGTCCACACAGGGGCTTAAATCACTGAGCTAACCCAAACACCATACTGGTAAATATCTCCCAATGAACAATATGTTTAAATAGGAAGCATGCATTTCATTATAAAAGCTGCCACACTGAAAACCTAACTTTTCATTTTGTATAAACTCAGTTATAGGACACTTTTTTTTTTGCTTTGCATCATTGCCAACACCGGTTACAGGAAAATTTTTATTTTTTAGGCATCTAAATGTTTGGGACTTTAGTTTCCACTTGCCTGATGATTACTAATATCACTTGTGCTTTCGGTACTTCTTTTCTCCTACTCAACACAGTCTTACGACCATACTTTCCCCTGTTTCTTTCTAGAAGTTTTGCAGTTTTCTCCCTACTATGATTAGGGCATGAGCTTTCAATTGTTGTTTTAATACATGTTTGTAGTGTGTAACAGCTATAACCAAGTTGTGGGCTTTGGGACTTGGTACACATGTATAACAAAATTTAAGTTCTATGGTCTCTTTCTTTAAGCTCGTTTTGCATACTTCATAAAAGCTTTTCTTTTGCTCAGTCTCTTCTTATCCCTTCTGTTTCTTCTCATTCTTCCTTCTTTCCTTTAGCTTTTTAAAAAATATTTTACCTTCTCTCTCTCTCTTTTTCTCTCACTATAAGCAGCCACGTTTAGTGTACTGGAATGTAGCTGTTCAATTTACCATTTGTTTTAAAGTACAATAAACTGAAAACTCCACTTGGGCATGGACACATTTCACCATTCCAACGAGGGAGCCTTTTTACATTAAATAGTCGTTCAGTGGCAGGACTTCAGTGTCCTCCCTTCCTGCCTCTTTGAAGCCCCTAGGAAATCATGCGTTATTGTTTACAGGGTTTATCAATCCCTGTTTCTGCTGGAATCCATTGCATTTAGATTGCATGCATTATGGTAAGTTTCCCCTGAAGATATCATCTCATCATGGAAAGGGAAACAAAGGTTGTATTTCCTATTTGTGGAGAGACATGAAGTGAAGAGTAGAAGCAAGCTTTGTCCTCTCACAATCACATCACTTAAAAACAAGTGTCCCTAGTGACATAAAATTTTACCTTTCTTAAATTTTTAAGACCAAATGATACGAATATTTAAATTAAAACACTAGTACAGTAAAAGGCTCACTGCTGGAAAGCCCCTCAAAGTGCTCTTTCTTATTTGGAACACATTTAAACTATTATTCTTAGATCTCTCTAAAGTAGCTCTGGAAGTCATTTTCCAAGACTTTAATGGCCCTGAACCAACTGCCATGAAATCTTGAATCAATCAGAATGTTAGTCTAGCATGATCATTTGTTTTATTCGTTTATTCTTTTGAAACAGGGTCTGGCTTTGAGATCTCTTTTGTAGCTCTCAGGCTGGTCTCTAACTCTCAACAATTCTCCTTTCTCAGGCTCCCAAATAATGAGAATACATGCATTCACCACCATGCTTGGTTCTCGGGATAGCATGGCACACCTGGGGTTCTGAGGTCAGTTGCTTTGTGCACCCAGAGAGTCCTGGGACCAGCATGCCGTGGGGGCCTAGGGATCAAATCCGGGACCTGGTGCTTTCCAAGGAGGTATGTTATGCCTCTGAGTTATCTCCCCAGCCCTTAGCATGATCATGTGGACTTCACAGATGAAGCAGAAGAATCACACTGCTAGAACAAAGTGGATGAGGACATACTGCCATGTACGCACTTGAGAGAAACTGCCATAGCGGAAGAGATTTATGGAAAAATCAATATTATCTTGAAGAAAGATGAAGCCACTTGTTTCTCAGACCATTTGATTCATGTTCCCTTTTATTAACATTGTATTCAATCCTTCATTCATTCATTCATTCATTCATTTATTTGGTACAGCGTCTTGCTATGCACCTCAAACACAAAATGATCCTTCTGTCTCACCCTCACTAGCTCTGGAATTATAGGCTTGTGTCCAAATACCTGGTTTCAGTGGCCCACATGACAAAGGACCAGTGAGGCATGCATACCTTGTTCTTGCCAGGCAGACACTTAGACAGCTCAGCTATTTCCGCGATACCCATTTTTTTTAAAGAGAATGGAAGACTAAACAAAATGGTACAAAAATTCACAAGATGATCAGAAATTAACTACATTATATTGTATATTGTTGTTATAGTGCACATTGTTATCATCAAAGGAGTTGCTCAGGTTATCAGAGATAGGCATGCAACACTGATCACAACTTAAGCTGATTTAATTAAGTAATAGAAGGTAGTAGTAAAAATTTCTTAGCTCTTGGTTCTTCAATGCTCTAATAAACACTAGTACTCAAGAATATAGAATCTTTGTTACAAATTAAATTCAGACAGTTCTATAAAGGTCAAAAAACACCATCAATATCACCTTGATGTTGGATCTTGATCCACCTGCTCCTTTTGTAAAGACCTGGCTGATATCCACTGCAAGCTCTGAACTTTGGTTGCAGGGCAATTAGCATCAACACACATTTCATTTCCTGTGGTGACATTCATTAAAAAGCCAGATGCTAAAGTGGCATGATCTCACAGCAGTAACAAAATAGACCAAGCTTAATGGCAATGCATTGTTCATCTTCCATGATTTATGGCCCAATCTAAAACACAACTTCTCTGAATTATAGCTCACAACCAACTGACTATAAGGAACAACCTGAAACTTGTTGCACAAGGTTGCTGACATTTAAGCTGTTGCTTCTCACACTGTAGGGTCCTGCCTTTGCCCTGGATGGCATGTGGCAGCAGTATTCACCATATTTGTTAGGAGACACCATGTGTTCACATTTTTATCACAATAAAATTGTTACTTGTGAGAGCTTCTTATTTTTGTAAATATACAGAATCCATTTTCAATGTAAAATTTTATATTTTAAGTAAAAGTATACTAAATGTATTTTTCATTATAAGTATTTACACTAAAGTAAATATATTTGCACTAAATATATTTCATCAGAGATTAAAAATACAATGAATGTACTTTTCAGATAATTTAATTAGTAGATTCTAAACATAAGTTTCATACAAAATATACATAAAATATCAGAGTGTATAAAAAAGTCTACATCTAAAATTATGTTAAAAGTTGAGATCCATCTCAGACTTACCATCTCTTAATGCTACTATTTGTCATATGAACCTCAAATTGTTGTTTTCTTTTTAGTTGCGTAAGTCCATTTCACTATATGCTCAGAATTGAACTCTATCAGAGATTAAATTATTTTGTTTGTAAAAAATACATACTGATCTCAATTTTATCCCAGGTAACAAGATTTTCCCCTAAACCCCAGTAGTAGAATCTTACTTAAAAATAAATAAATATATAAAAATAAAAAGCTAATTTATACTTGAAACTATTCAACCTATCTCCAGAAATGACAAACAGTTAAACAAAAGAAACAATATGTTGGGTAATGAAAAGAAAAGCAGGGGCTGGGGAGATAGCTCCGTGGCACAAGTACCTGCCTGTCAAGTGCAAGGTCATGAGTTTGAATCTCAGTCCCGCAAAAAAAAAAAAAAAAAGCAATGAAAACTCAGTTTTCCCTCAACCCGTTTCATTGTGCTTAGGGCAACAACAGCCTCAGAATGTGTCTGAGTCCATCTCTAAGACTTGTCAACACCCTCAGTTTTAGCATTGCTGAGAACTCCCCAATTCCCAAGTATATTTTGAAATTTCAAGAAGATTCCTAAGTGAAGGCCCTCTACAAATGCATGGAAAACTAGACACATCCAGGATTCAATGACACAAAATAAATAGAGGAATTTATTTCATTCCAACAGTTATAAACAGAGGAATGCAGAGGCATGTGGCTGAAGAGAGCCCAGAACCCAGCAGGGAAAACATCTGAGCCCACACGTGCCAAGTTAAGAGCTGGAAGACCTTGGGTGGCTCCACGCTCTTAATTCCTCCAGTGACTGCCGAACCACAGCTTTTCACTTGGCCTGGCTTTGCTCCATCCTTGAAAGTTTCCTCAAACATTCCACGTTCCTGCCTTCTCTGAACTTCTGGGTTCTCCATCTCACCTTTGGCTTCACCCTCACAGTTTCACATACTACCCTATCAGTGGCCAAATACCTGGCCTTCCAGACCTTCTCAATTTTCAGTGGAAGCCTCTTTAACACCTGAACTCTTGTATTCTTCATGAGCCTAATACAAGAATCACATGGATGATGACAAGCTCTGTGGCCAGCTGAAGCAACAGCGATGCTTCCTTCTGTCATCTATATAGGAGTTGATTTCTTAAGTCTCAGGGTCCCCTAAACCTATTTCCATGAAACAAATTACCTAGGCTTCCCACATTCTTGAATATGATGCTCTGAGAATTTCTCCTCAAAACTAAGTCTTTCACTTTTGTGATTTGCGGCTGCAAAGTGGGGGATCCTCCTGCTTATTGCGATGCCCTGAGGCCATCCTGTTTTTTGCCCTGTTTCTTCTCAGCAATCCAGATTCCGTTCCTTTCCCTCTATCTTTGCAACCAACAGCTTTACTGGAGCTTCCCTTCTGGCCAAACTCAGTGTTGTAAATCATTCTGCTTAACTCTTTTCTTTTGGTTCTCAAAATACATCTTGATTAAATCCTCCATCAGGAGCCATGTCACAGCCTCAAAATTCATCTTCCTTGAAGTTTCTTCCAACAGAATAATTAGTCTACTGCTGTTATTCTCACTGCAAGGCAAAGTCTCTGACAGGAGCAAAATACAAACAAACATTGTTTGTTTTTTGTTTTTGTTTTTGTTTTTTTTTTTTCCCCAAGCCATGATATATATCATCTCAAGTCCAACAACAAATGTATTCTTTCCTATAAGAAATCTCCCAGGAGGACCAGCAGGATGGTTGAGCAGTCTAAAGCACCTGCTTAGGAAACCTTAGCTGACCACAGGGACCAAAGTTCAATCCCCAGCACCACATGCTGTGCCAGTCCCAGCCTCAGGGAAGGCTGAACCAGCCATAAAAAATGAATAAATAAATAAAAAATGGAAGGAAGCTCCCAAGACTATCTTTACTGGCCCAATTTCTATAGGCCTTCTGGTCTTAAGTGCTATGGAGAAAAACATCCATACAGAAGAAACTAAGGCATATCAGCTCTAAATTTTCTTTTTTTCTTTTTTTTTTTTTTTGTGGGACCAGGGTTCGAACTCACGACCTTGCACTTGCCCAGCAGGCACTTGTGCCTCGGAGCTATCTCCCCAGCCCCTAAGCTCTAAATTTTCAATGGGCATTTCTAAAGCTTTCCAATCTCTTTGCACTATCCATTTTCAAAGATTCCTGAGACAAGAGATCAGAGATAGATACAACAACGACCCCACTCCTGGTAGCAAATACTGTTTCAGTTACTTTACTCTTGGGGCTCAGACAAAATATCTGATACCTAAATTACAGGAAAAGAAGATTTCTTAAGCTCACAGTTTATAGAGGTTTCAGTCCATACACTCCAAGACATGGTGGCACATCATAGAAAGGCAACAGTTTATTGCAGTGGAAGATAGCAGAGGGAGAATCAAACCTCATTTTCTCCCTTACATTGTATGTAGGCTGTGCCTTGGGGAGAGAATAGCATGCGCAAACACAATCCCAACAGTAGAAAAGAACAGACCGCGATGTTGGATTTACCTGTGGCAGAATACCCTGCTGCCGCTGACCTCATGAAGCTTAAGCCATAACAGAAGACTTGGTCCCTTTGTTTTTCAGCACTGGTCCAGAGATTCCTTCTCCATATCACCAGGAATAGTGTAGTTCACCGTCTTCCCAGAGCCAGTAAGTGCGCATACTTTCATGAAATGAAGGTCATGTTAGTTTGACTTACTGTAGCCCTCTTTCCACTCAGCTCCACGTAACTTCCTGTGTCATCTTAATATTTTAAGTTTTAATTTTTCAATAAACATATCGTGACAGGATTTTCTCTAGGTTTCAGTTTTCTCATTTGTAAAATGAAAATGAAAATATATATTCTAGGGTCAGCCTGATAGCACAGTGAAGTAAAGTACCTCATTAGGTAGAGCACAGCACCTTGGGTTTGATCCCGGGCTTGCTGTGCTGGCCCCACCAATGCAGCTCACTGAGATAGCAATTGAGACTGGGTGTGTGATCATCCGTGCCTATAATCTCAGCATTTGGGAGACTGAAAACAAGACACTGACTAACAAGCCTGTTCTATGTAGTGAGAGCCTGTAGACTCTGTAGACCTTATGCTAAATGCAGGGAAAACATGCACTCTATTTAGTGCAATGGTTCTTCTTGGGAATTGTGGAATCATGACCATTCATAATCTTTTTAAAAATAAAAAAATATGTTTAATTCTCTTAAATTTATTAGCATCAAAATATATCTTTATTAATAAATAATGTTGCATGTGCATTTTTCTATATTGACTAAGACGTATGAAGAGATTTTATAGATTTCAGTGCGTGGTATAAAATTATGTTTCTCCATAAATTGAATTTAACTCCCAGACCTCATTG
Organism: Myocastor coypus; assembly: GCA_004027025.1. Taxonomy (NCBI): domain Eukaryota; kingdom Metazoa; phylum Chordata; class Mammalia; order Rodentia; family Myocastoridae; genus Myocastor; species Myocastor coypus. The sequence continues at coordinate 12,795 of PVJA010012608.1, read as the reverse complement.
GAAAAAAGTAAATTAAAAATTAATCACTTGCAACATTGTTAATGCATATGTATCATATAAGATTCAGCTCTAAAGTGTGTTATTCAGCTGAGCGTGGTGCCATGCACCTCTAATTGCAGTACTCGAGAGGCTGAGTTAAGAGGATTGATGAAAACTTCGGGCTTGGCTACATAGTGAATTCAAGTCCAACCTGAACTACATAGCAAGACCATGTCTCAAAAACAAAAAAAGTTGGGTGACGTGTTGTCAGACCCACCTCTCATCCCAGCATGCAGGAAACTCAGGCAAGAGGATTTCTGTGAACTCCATGCAAGCATGGGCTACAAAGTGAATTCAAGGCAAGCCTGAGCTTTAAAGAGGGACCCTGACTCGAAATGAGAAAAAAAAACATGAACAAAATTAATTTATCGTCTTATTAGTGCTTAGATATGAACAATATTCATAGGAGCATGATATACCTTTTACTAAATCCCATCCCTTAAAATAACCCAGTAGTAGCCAATTCATTTAAAACATTTATTTCAACTTCAATGTTTCAGTACGCAGTCACTGAACTATTTTTCCATAGCTACTCTAGCATTTTCCAAAGCATGATCCCTCTTTGGACGTTGAAAATGAGTCTGTGGAGGCCAAAATCAAACTGCTAGCCAGCAGAGCTGAGGTCCTTTCAGAGGATCCTAGGGAGAGCACCTGACCGACCTGGATAGTCCACCTTCTTGTGGTGAGAGAGAGAGAGAGAGTAGAGAGGAGTGGGAGTGCAGGAGAGAGGAAAAGAGAGATGAGAAAGTCGGGCAAAGCTTCACATCTGAGACTTATCCACCTGTTGACTCTGGCTCTGTGGGTGGTCTGTGGAACCTTGGCACCTGAGATGGCACTGCAAGGTTACTGGATTTGTTTTGTGCTGGATTTGTTTATCCTGATAGCCCTATTAGTATTTTCAACCCCATTTCTAGCATTTTTAAATTACTATGTCAACTTCATTTCTAATTCTTATTGAAAGAATCAGTGTATAGCACTAGACAAATGTTTAAATGTCTTTATTATTATGTTTCACAGTACAATGTTTATGCCCATAATGGCAGTGTTATTGCACAGATGCAACTCTCAATGTCAAGAACAGTTCATTCATTTGAAGTTACAATTCTTCAGTCAGTGTTGTATACTTACATCTGGTCATCCGAATCACTATTTTGAGGACAACAGTATGCAATAGAACAATGATTGTTGATTGCCTCTCATATTATTTGAAATTCTGGGGCTGGGAAGATAGCTCAGTAGAATTAGTGCTTGCCTGGTAAGCGCAAGGGCCTGAGTTCAATCCCTAGTTCCGAAAACTACAAAACAAACCAAAACAAAACAAAACAAAAAATCTGTATCCTTTTTAATGTCTTTATTTCGTATGTTTCACTTATTCACTTATTTTTAATGTACGTAGTACAGGGTCTACAGAGCCTCATTACATGAGTCAGACTCATAGTCATCCTACTGTTTCAACTTCTCAAGTGCTGGGATTACAGGCCGGATCCACCACACCTAGTATCAATCAGGTCTCAGTGCACCCCGCGCGTGGGGCCAGCATGGTACACTAGGGAGTTAACCCCCACTGCTGAATGTAGGCTTTTTTTAAGTAAAAAAGGAAGTTAAAATTGTATTAATTTTTAATGTGAAAAATAAGACAATTTAATTGCTTCTTCTATTTCATTGATAGAACTGTTTCTTAATGAAGTAGTAAAATGTGTGCTTCTAAATTTATTCATAAACTGTTCATCAATCCTAATCTTAAAATACAATGAACCTAGGGCTGGTGAGATAGCTCAGTGGACTAAGCACCTGCTTAGGCAAGCACAATGGCTGGGTTCGATCACTGGCACCACATGCCATGCAGCCCCAACCCCTGTTACACTGGTGTGCCCCTGTCATCTATCCACTGGAGAGGCTGAAAACAGGAGGACCCGTAGGAGTTGGATCTATGTAGTAAGACTCTGAACAAAACAAACAAACAACCAAACAAAAACAAAACAGAAATGAAACTCCTGAGAAAAAACAGATAAATTCAATTGCATAATTAATTATATCTCTGGATTAAAAAGTCCTACACAGCTTAAAACTAAATGCATATTAAATACATCAATGAAAATTCTATTATAGTCTCATTTTTTTCATTTTTGGAAATAATATTTAACATTGCTGTATTAATTTGTCTTCATATTTTTAGTTTTAAGTTTAGATTTCTCTCTCTCTCTCTCCCTCTCTCTCTCATTATTAAGGGTTTAACCCAGGATTTTCACAGGCAGTCATACACAGGCCCTTTTGTGGTGCAGGGTGAGATCTCTTAGTACCTAGTTGCCCAGGCTTGGCTTAAACTTGCCATCTTCTTTGACTTACAGGAATTTTTGTATTTTTGCCTAAAATATTCAATTTGTTCCACATCATTTTAAATACATAATAATGATAAAAATACAGCATTACAACCAATATAAAATTTCACTATGTAACAGAAATTCAACAATGGTTGCTATGTTGCATGATGTTATCTTAAAATTATTTGTTCAGTTTACCAGATATAAACTTGCAAGACTGGTTTAAAGGAAACAATAACAAAGTACTTGTAAGCATTTAAAATAATGAGAAAGAATAGAAAAAAAATAAGCATTACCTGCTCTTTGCAAAAGACCAGCAGAAATCAACAATACAATTCTCCAAACTACTCTGCATATAAACCTAAATGTATCTTTGACCTTCTTTCATTTGTCTTTATCCTTATCCCATTTTTTTTCTTCTCATTGAACAAATACTTTCCCTTTTACAGTATCTGTACTGCTTTTATAATTTTAGTTACTCTTTGAGATTCTCACACTTATAGTAAGACAAAAATATTTGCATATGTGGATCTGATTTTGTTTACTACCATTATAGATTCTAGTTGTATCCATTTTTCTACAAAAGACTTGAATTTATCTTTTTGCATACCTGAGTAGTACTCCATCACGTAAAAATACCAGATATTTTCTATGAGTTCTTCAGTGCATGGGCACTTGTGTTATTTACAAGACTTAGATATAATAAATTTAGCTGTAAACATGGGTGCGCATATGTCGCTGCAATATGATGATTTTAGTTCTTTTGTTTATTTATTTATTTATTTATTCTTTTTGAGACAGGGTCTCACTATGCAGCTCAGGCTGGCCTTGAGCTCATTTTTGTAGCCCAGGCTGGTCTCGAACTCACACTGATCCTCCTGCCTCAGCCTCCCAAGTGCTGGAATTACAGGCATGCACCACCACGCCCGGCTTAGTTCTTTTGGAAAATTATCTTGGAGGGGCTTTACTGGCTTGAATGGGTCCTCCAATTCTAGCTTTCTGAGGAATCTCCATACTGATTTCCATAATGGTTACACTGGCCTGCACTCTCACCAACAGTGGAGAAGGGTTCCTTTTCCCCTACACTCTCTCCAGCATTGGGAATTGGTTGACTTCTTGATGAGAGCCATTCTTCTGGGTGAAAGACTATCTCAATGTCAGTTAAGTTTGCACATCTTGAATGACCAAGGCTGTTGAACATTTTTCTCATGCGTTTATTTGTCATCTTTATCTCTTCATCTGTGAAGTGTATGTTCATCTCAAATGCCCGGTTTTGGACTGAATCATTAAATTCTGGTGGACTGACTTAATTTTTTTTTGTTTAATTCCTCATATGTTCTACATAGGAATCATTTGTCTGAAGGACAATTCACTATAATACTTTTACCATTTCGTGGGTTTTCTTTTAACTCTGTTGGTAATTTCTTTTGACATCTAGAAACTTTTCAAAAAGAGGAGATCTCAATTATTGACTCATTTAAGTATTTCTTCATTGTTTTTGTTTTTGTTTTCTATTTTAGGGAAGGGTCTACAGGGTCCCACTACTAAGTCGGACTCATAGTGATGCTCGTGTTTACAGCCTCCTAAGGGCTGGGATTATAGGCGTGCTCCACTGCCCAGTCTCAATTGCTTTCTCAGTAAGCTCCAGGAGCAGTTGTGGAAAGGTAGGTCTGGAAACTGAAACACAGCCCCTGTACCTGCTTGCAGGCACTTTAATCCACTGAGCTATTTGGCTGGCTTCGAAGCATTTATTGTGTATAGAGTTCATGAACAAAAATCAAAGTGGAGAGTGTATCTTTATATGGCATTCTTTTATAATTCATTTTACATCTGCAAGACTGATTATAATATCCTTTTTTACATATGTTAATATTGTGAATGTTAACCTTTTAGCATGCTTTGATTGCATATTAAAATAGATTGCCAATTGTGCAGTTTCTAATAAAAATTCCACAATTTTGTGATGAGTTTTTCTTCATACTTTTTATTTTCGATGCTCTTAATATCAAAAATGAGGTGCCGGCGGGATGGCTCAGTGGTCTAAAGCCCCTGCTTGGGAAAGCTTGGGCAGCTTCAGGGACCGCGGTTCGATCCCCAGCACCACATGCTGCGCCAGCCCTGCCCTCGGGGTGGGCTGAGCCCGCCATAACAATGAGTGAATAAACAAATAAAGGTTTTGAAACAAGAAAAAAAAAATAAATAAAATAAAAATTGTTAAAAAATATCAAAAATGATCTTTATTATTCTTTATAAATTCTATTTATCCTTTTTAATGTTTCTTCAAGATAAATGTCTAGCTTACTGATCCACAGTCCCCTTAGAAACATGTGCTTAGTTAAAGATTTCACAACAGTCACACCATATTTTTGGTGCACGTTTTTCTTTCTTTTCATTAATCACCGATGGGGCTTGGGAGATAGCTCCAAGGCACAAGTGCCTGCCTGCCAAGTGCAAAGTCGTGAGTTTGAACACTAGTCCCGGGAAAAAAAAATCACCAATTGCTTTGTAGTTTTCCTTTTGTTATCATCTAAAACTTTATTTCTAATTTATCATACATTAATTCATTCCTTTAAGTTATGTTCCACATGATTTAAATCCATTTACATCTTTGATGTTTGTTTTATGATGTAAGACATGGCATAGTCTGCAGAATTTTAGAAAATATTCTGTAGTCACCCAATAATCCTCTTACCAATTTTTGTATGGGGTAAGTCCTCGTTTCTCTCACTCATTTAGGTCTGATTTGTCCTAGCTGTTAAATATTTCATTAGGATTTGGTCAGATAAATATATGCACATGTGCACCCTTCTTGGATTTTATTGACCCTCCCTAAGTACAGTTTGATGTTTTTCAATGTCTTAGAGCGGTTCCTGCTATCATTTGCAAGGTATCCTTCTGTCTTTTCTCCCTTTTCCTACCACTGCTCCCGCTATGGTATGTCAATGCACTCACACTTACTACACTTTTCTCTGCAGCTCACTTAATTTCTTTCATTCCTTCTTTGCGTCGTTATCCAAATATAAAAAGTATATGCTTTTGTAGATCAATTGTTCTTCTAACCCATAGTTATTGATGAGTCTTTCCATTAAATATTCAATGTTAATTATTGTGCATTGCAACTCTAGAAACCGTATTTGTCTTATAATTCCTAGTTAGGTAGTCTTATTTTTTATTTAGTGAGGTAGTGATATTGTCCTACTTCACTTATTTGTGAAAGCATTACTTTTTTAGATCTTTGAAAATGCTTATCACTTGATGTCTCAGAAAAGTCCATTTAGTAGCATCTGTGGCTCTCAGCAGGTTCTGCTGCCTGATCATCTTTCTCTGAGGAGTGGTGTTTTCCTAGGTTTGTTGAGAAGAGGGTACTTAGGCAATAGATTGCACCATGTTCGACACTAATTCTACCCTTTTCCTTGTTTGCTGGTTTGTTTGTTTCTTTGTAACTTTAGAGGTGAATAAATCATTTTGCCAATATTTGTTTTCTGGGCCCTGTCGTCATAGAGACTGCAGTCTTGGACATGCCCATTTATCAGCATTAAACGATATTTCACCAATAACTTCTCTTTCTTTCTCTGCTGTCTTTTTCCAGATATTTGTGTCTCCAGCTATTACACTCTTAGCCTCTGCTAATAGGTAGCTGATTATTTTCAACAGTGCCCTGGAGCATAAATTGTTCCACAGTCTGATCTAATTAAATTCTGGCCTCCTTCTAGGGTATATGTTATTGCCCATTATGAGGCTACTTTTTACTAGTGGAAGGCTGTTCTTTACTTGACTCTGCCTGGTCAAGCTATAGTTGGGCCTTTTAATCTCACAAAGCCAGGGCTGGGTAGATAACTCAGTAGAATGAGCATTTGCCTGAGAAAGACAAGGACTTAAATTCAATCCCTGGTTCTGCAAAAGAAAGAAAGAAAGAAAGAAAGAAAGAAAGAAAGAAAGAAAGAAAGAAAGAAAGAACAAAGCCACCAGAATACTCTTAGTTTTTTTTTTTATCACTAACCCATTTTGTGTTTCTGAGAACACTCAAGTTTAAAATTCTCCCCAACTTGTTAAAGTAAAATCATTCAGTTGAGAGAAAACTTTGAAGATCTCTCTTCTGAGTCACAGCTACAGAACTCTAAGTAAAAGAGATGTAACTTCCCTCTGAAGGATATATCCATGAGGACAGATCAGGCACTAGTGGTGAGCTTTGAAACTTTTGGTCTGCAAGTGTCAGCATAGACTAAAACCATATTATTACCATAGGGGGGAAAACACAATTTGCTATCACAAAAACTGTTAAATATGAAGTTAGATTCTGAAGTGAAGCATATTCACATTATCGTGCAAACAATCTCCAGATATTTTTGTTATGTAAATTTATCTAACAGTTGTGAATCTTAAAATCATGAAAACAGAGGCTACAGTGTGGAAAAACAATATGATATAAAAAGACCTTTAAACTAATAATGCAAAATAAATATTGGCTTCTAAAGTTACTGTAAATGAAAAACATTAATTCCTCAAAAGATCTAGGAGGTAAAGTGGTGCTTCTTTAAGAAATCGTTCAGCCATTCAGATAGCTCAGCAGATAAAAGCACTTGCTCTCGCAGACCCAGGGATTGGGCTCAATTCCCAGCATGCAGTTCTGGCCCCACACCCAGGGTGCTCTGAGATGGTGACTGCGACTGGACAAGGTGGTCACACCTGCAATCCCAGCGCTTGGGAGGCTGAAAATAGGAGGATTGCTATGATTCTGATCTATGTGGTGAGACCCTTTAAATCCTGTACTAAATACAGTTTTTAAAAAGGAAAATATTGAAATAGACAATAACAGGCAGAATTTATTTATGATAGCCATTCTTTCTGAGGTGGAAGCCTTCTCCAATTTTGGTACAAGTGTAGTCTGGTACAACTACTATGGAAATAAGTACGGATATTTCTCAAAAACTAGGATGAGAGGGCCGGCTAGATAGATGAGTGGACTAAGTGCCTATATAGACAAGCACAGGGACTGGAATTCAGTCCCTGGTACTACGCATCATGCTGGTCCTGGCCCTGGGTGCGCTGAGCTGGCCACCTAGTCCAGGTGGCATATACCTGGAATCCCCAGAGCTGAGGAGACTGAAGCAGGAGGATCACTACAAGCCTGAATTGTGAAGTGAGACCTTACACCAAATACATCAAATTAAAAAGGGAAAAATCTTAGGCTGTGTGGTCCCATTTGACCAGCTATTCACCTTTTGGATATTTTCCTAGAAACACAACACCATAAGGATTTATGTGTCTTCATGTTTATGGCAACACAATCTGTAATTTCTAAACCCTAGAAATTACCCACATTCCCATTAAATATGGAATAGATAAAATGGTGATATTTTGTGCCCAGTCTGACATCACATACACTAAAAGAGTGCGGTGCTTTTTATGCAATGGAGCATTTCTCAGCCACAACGAAGGGTAAGCTGGAGACTGCTAGGGAAGGAGTGTTAGACCGTGCTCGTGAGTCAGAAAGATCGAACTCACATGTGTGGATATCACGATTCCCCCCAGTGCGATAGGCTGAAGGAGTAAGTAAGGGAAAAATTGTACAATAGGTATTATAAAATGGGAAGAAATGGTATAAAAGGAAAAGTGATTTAGGAATGGGAAAAGGGGAAAAGACGGAAGGAAGAGAGAAGGAAAGGGAAGCGTGCTATACCTCTGGTGTCTCTACTCATTAAAATGAAGATCTGAGCTGGGCATGGTGGCACACACTTGTAATCCCAGCACTCGGGAGACTGAGGCAGGACGATCAGTGTGAGTTGGAGTCCAGCCTGGGCTATCAAAGTGAGCTCAAGGCCATCCTGAACAGCACATCAAGAGTCTGTCTCAAAAAGACCAAAATAAATAAATAAATAAATAAATAAATAAATAAATAAATAAATACATAAATAAATAAAATGAAGGTTTGTGCTGATATCAACTGGAGAAATTTTAGGCTCAGGTCTTGGACTCTGAGTAAGGAGTGCTTTAAAGACAACAACATGTAATATATTCGTGATTGTTATTCTACTATTTTATAACATTCTGTTTTACATTTTTTCATAAAATAAAAAGTAACAGAGAAGCAAGATTAAAAGAAAATCTGAAAGAAAAGAGAGGCGTTAAAACTGACACTGCTGTCATTAAAACTGACACCACAGGCATCCACACGATCATCTGAAATTATGAGCAATTACACATTAAGAAATCATTCAGAATTGAAAGACAGATTCTTAGACATATGACCTTTACTGGGATGGAAAAACAAAGAAATAGGAAACATAAATGGACCAATAATTTCTAATGAAACTGAAGCAGAGATCAAATCTTTCTTATCAAAGAAAAATCCATGACCAGTTAGGTTCACTGATAAGTTTATTACACTTAAAAAAGCAAACACTAAAGCAAATTATCTTTACAGTGTTTCAACAAACGAAACAAAATAATCTTTCCAAATATAGTTCAATACACAAGTATTTTTCATATTGCAAAATGGGTAAGAAAACAGTAACGAATAATCTATATGTCTTGGATAAAAACTGAGGAGCAATTCTTAATAAAATATAAATAAATTAATCTTACTTTACTTCAAAGTAGTCTTAGAAGGGCTGGCTAAATTCATTTAATAAATTCAAGTTGATATGCATGATAATGAGATGAGTATTTCAATAGGTACAGAAAAAATTTTGACTCTTCATTATAAAAATGTTAGACCAATTAGAGAAAATATTTAAGCATAAAGCACACATTTAATCAGCCAACAGAAACATACAGAAATGGTAGAGCTGTGCTCTTCCTAAGAAAACGCTTAGATCAAGGAGCCCACTTTCATTGCTTAGATCAGTATTCTATTGGAAGTCCTTGCTTTACTTCAGCAAGACAAGGAAACACGGCATCCACCAGGAAAGGCAAAATCAAAAGGCATAATGGCAAGATCTTATTCTTATCCATAACAAACCCGAAATTGTTCTCAGAAGTATTTTGGAAGTAGCAAGAGAATTCAGCAAAGATTCTCAGTACAGAATTGAAGTACAAAAGTCAGGATTGGTATTTGATATCGACAAAGGACTTTGCATTAGAAATCAGTGCAGCAATCCCATTTTCAAAAGCTGTAAAATTAAAACTTTAGGCATAATGTTAAAAAGATTACTGATCTCTATAATGAAATTGGAAACGTTATTTAAAGATATAAAAGAGGACATCAGACAGAAGGAAGAGATTGTATGTTCATGAACTGTAAGAATCCATACTTTAATATGCCCATAACTCCCAAAGCAATTTAAATATTTGTTGCAATTCATATAGAAACAACATCATTAGGAGAAAAACAATCCGGAAATTACAGAAGCTCCAAAAATTTCAAACAGCCGAAACGCAAGCTGAACAAAAAGGAAAAGACATTAAACTGTTTACGTAAAGTAGAACACAAAACTACATTAATAGAGGTCATCAAGATGTCTCAGTAGTCTAAAGCACCTGCTTAGGCAAGCTAAGGCAAAGGCAGGGACCGCAGTTCAATCCTCAGCACTACATGATGCCCCAGCGCCCCCAGCAGGGCAGGCTAAGCCAGCCATAACTAACTAACTAACTAACTAACTAACTAAATTAATTAATTAATAACAACAGAACAGTATCATTATAAATATAGATACAAAGACTAGTGAAACAGAATAGACAGAAAGCCTAGAAGTAAATCCAGGCATTTATCACGGGCTGAGTTTTGACAAAGACTGGAGACTTTCACCGGAAAGAACGACACCATTGCTCTCCAGCACCACACAGGGCAGCAGATCAGAGTCACAGAGATGCAAGACCTCAGCACCAGCACTTGTGACTGCCAAAAAGACAGAATGAGTCCCTGTAAGCACACAAAGGAAAGAGGACCACACAGGACACTCATGGGAGGGACACAGATGATTCCTTTCACAGGCATTCAGGACAACAGTAGGAGAGAACCTCATTAAAAAAATAATGTAATTGATCCATCCACTTGAAAATATTCCTAAAAGATATATAACCGAGACATGTAGAGAAGAGTTCATTAACCACAGCCAAGAAATGGAAATGAGCATGCTGAAAGGATAAAAAAATGTAGCATATCTGCACGATTGAAATACTATGCAGCCATAAACAAAACAAAATCCTGTGTGAGACGTCATGGCAGACTAGACACTCAGGTGCTCAGACAGACCCCAGGTGCTTGAGCAGGTGAGGAGGCTGAGAGTAAACCCAAATGCAGAAGGGCGACATGAAGGAGAAGCGTGCCCAGTGGATGCTGGTCATCGCGTTGTTTAGAGAAAGTAGCTAGGGCGCCTCCTGTGCTGGGCTCTATTCTCTGCCTGGCCCTGCAGTGACATACCCTGGGAAGGGATCAGGGCAGCCCAGTAGAACGGAAATGGTGTCTAGCCTGACAACTACCTGCAGTCATTCTTGTCCCCGCTCTGTGCCTGGGACACGGAAGAAGTGGCCTCAAGGAAGGCGTCAGGAAGGCGCAGGACAGAGAAGCTTTCAGAGGAAGTGACTCAGCTAGCACTGGTGAGCTCCAGGGACAAACAACAAGGCAGCGGCAACCCCAGGACAGTGAGTCAGAGTCACGAGTGTGCTGCATGACCGGGAGGAGAAGGACGCTGACGCTGAGCCTCTGGGGTGCGGGCCTCACCGCTCACAGCCGGGCTGCAGCGTCGCAGGGCCCCACGTAGCCCGCCAAGGCTGCTGAGCGGGATCCATGTGAACTTCACCCCTTACCTCAATGATGCCAATTTTTCTGTCACTCAGACAGAGCTGTAGAAAACTATCCTACATTTGACCACCTAGTGTGATGCAAAAATATGTTATTTCTACAAGATAAATTTTCCTCTAAGAGTACAAGGATATTTGTGTTGTTTTATCTGGATGTGACTGTAATCTGCATCTACAAAAAGAAACTGATTTAATCAGATACACGGCTAACAGAACAGGCGAAGTTAAAAGAACAGAAACCTAAAAATGCCCATTACGAGCCCACATGCAAAGCCACTGAAAGTTTTGTTGATTAACGATGGGTGCAGTCTGCGACGACCTGCTATTACTTGCAGTTTGGGAAACCATTGGATTTTAATTCCTAAGCAAAGTGAAGTGCCATGCACAAGTGTTAGCGTATTTACAATATATGTACACAAAATAGCTCCGAAAAAGCAGTTTGTTGTATCCGGCTGTGTGAATTAACTCAAATGTTTTTATGACTTTTTTTTTTTTTTTTTTTTTTTTTTTTTTTTTTTTTTTTGGTGCAGAGTCTCACAACAATTCCCAGACTCCTAGCGATCCTTCTGATTTCTGCCTACTCAAATATTTTTATATGCAGTAATGTGATAATAAAACTTATGGACTTATCAGACTCCTGTATTCTAGAAGTCAACAGACTTTTGTTTTTTTGTCTTTTTGAGATAGGGTCTCGCTATGCAGTTGAGGCTGGTCCTGAGCTCACTTTTGTAGCCCAGGCTGGTCTCGAACTCGCACCAATCCTCCTGCCTCAGCCTCCCGAGTGCTGGGATTACAGGCGTGAGCCACCACGCCCGGCAACAGACGTTTTTTTTTTTTTTTACAGGACCAGACAGGAAATATCTCATAGACTTTAGATCATAATATTTCAGGATCATGGTATCCCAACACATGCTGTACTGTCATATGGACTATTTTTAATTAAAGGTACAACGAAATAGTGTGTGCAAGAAGACTATGACCTTTATTGTGTTTATAAAAAGCAGGCAGTAAGGTTGTCCTGTGAAGGATTTTTTCCAGGACAAAGGAAGGTGTCTATGACCAAATATTTGCAGTTGAGCCTGAGAGAATTCTGTACAATTTGAGCGGCACAGGTCCCGACCACATTGATCAGCAGTCATTGGCACTGCATCTATTTACCTTGATTTTTTTTGTCTGATTCCCTCCTCTCCCCTAAACCCTTTAGCCTTCTTTAGTATTATCTTGCTTCTTTGGTGTGAGAAGCTGAAAGTGTAAATGAGGATCAGAATGTACAGTAGAGAGCCAGCGAGATAGCTGAGCAGACTAAGTGCATTCCTTAGTCAAGCACAGGAACTGTGTTTCTATCCTTGGCACCATGTGCCGTGCTGGCCCTTCCCCCAAGGTGGGCTGAGCTGGCGACCAAGTCCAAGCATGGGGGTGCACGCCTGTAATCCCAGTGCTGGGGAGGCTGAAAGCAGGAGGATCACCATGAGTCCTAGTTGTGTGGTGAGACCCCACACTAAATACATCCAAAAAAATGTGCAGCAGGTTGGATGAAATGTTCAGATGGGAGGAGAGAGCAATGGGAGAGACGGGAACCAAGGGAAAGAAAAAAAAAAAGAGAATAGAAGAAGAAATAGAAACAAAATCTTTCTAAACTTGGCCATTTTTCCCAACTTAATTTCTTGCTGAAATTCTGAGTATGTAAAATTTT
>PVJA010012607.1:0-51686 GCA_004027025.1 Myocastor coypus | reverse complement strand
TATCTTTGTATATATTCACCTATTCAAATACTATGTGAATACTCTGAATTGATTACAGACTTGTACATATGATACACAACATTCTGGCCTCTACGTTGGAATCATGATTTCATTTGAATTTTGGAATTTTGTTTTGAAATATTTAATTTAAGTTTAATTAGTTAATATTTAGTTAACTTTCTGAATATTGTTTAATAGCTACTTTGTCTTAGTTCATTGAGAATAAAAGTTTGTAGTAATATTGTTTAGACAAAAAAAAAAAAAGTCCAGGAAAAAAGACTACATTGTTGTTGGACTCAAGGTCGTTTGTGTTTTGGTGTGGCAGAAAGTTTGCCTGCATTTTGCTTGTGTCCAGAGTCTTTGCGTGAGACTGAGATTAAGCATGTCGTACTGATTAATCTTTCAAAAGATATTTCAAAGCATCCAAATGTTGAAGCAGCATCATGGGTGTTGTTGGGGGATTTTAGCCAGATTTATGTTGATAATCATAAGCAAAGAGCCCAGCAGTGTGATTTAAAATATTGTGAGTCTGGCCAGAAAAGAAGCTTTAGTAAAGCTGTGAAATGTAAAGATAGAGCTAAGAGGATCTTCATTGCAGAGAAGCAATCAGAAAGTGGAAAGAATAGTCTGAGGGCATCACTGCAGATGGCAGGGCTCCGTGTTTTGTAGCCTCGGAATTGCAAGAATGAGGAACTTTGCCTTGAGGAGAAAGCCATATAGCATCTTATCCCAGAATGGTGGCAGCAGCCACACCTTATTCTAGAATGGTGCAGGCATGTAGAATTATTTCCTCAGAATCAAGGCCAGAGTGCTCAGCAACCCAGGCACTCAACCCCTACAGCTAAAACAGGATAAGGCCTGACTACTGCTCCAGCTGGCAGCAGAGCTTGGCATCATTCATGTGGTGTTGATTTTAGACACTTGCAGAATGCAGGAGTTGTGAGGTTAAGAAGGCCTCCATTTAGATTTCAGAAGAAGGCCTGGGAGGCCAGGAAGTGTGTCTCTGAGAGGGCAATGTGTAAAACTGTGAGTGAGAAACCTATGCAGTGGAAACCCCAAACATTTGGGAAAGCCAGAATTGCCAATCATGTAGGGAAAACTTCAAGAAGAGAGCAAAGTAGGCCTAAGAAAGAATTCTTGGGAACTACCATCAAAAGTGCCATAGGGGTGGAGCTACATGGATCTCAAAATTTGCCACAGATTTCTTTGGATGCTCCACATTGAACTACTGGACTTAATATTTGCCCTGCTGGATTTTGGACTTGTGTTGGTTCCAATGCTTTGTATTCCCCTGTTCTTTACAAATTTTGGAATGATAACGTTTATCTTGTGCCTTTGAATGCTGTAAGTGTTTAATTTTTCTTTTGTACAGGGCTTCACAGCTAAGAGTGTGTTAGATTTTGTAAGAAATTTGGGGCTTGGACTTTTTGGCAATGCTGAAAAAGTTGGGACTTTGGAAACTCTTAGAGATGGATTAAAATATTTTTTCATGAAGGGATGTGTATGAGTGTTTGGGGGTCTAGGGGTGGAATATTATGGTTTGTGTGTATTTCTCCCTCCAAAGCTTCATGCAGTCATTGAAGTGCACTTTTACATTTTGTGATTAACTCATGATCCAAGGCTGGGATTATGGGTCTGAGTACTTCTGGGGTTATGGGTATGAAGGCTGTGCTCAGCCTGGGGTGTGTAGCCTGAGTGTGACATAAGAGAGAGAGAGAGAGAGAGAGAGAGAGAGAGAGAGAGAGAGAGAGAGAGAGAGAGACAGGCCTGTTCTCCCTAGCCATTGTTTCCATTGCTCTGACCATCTGCTCTTGCTGTTTTGCCACCTTCAACTGCCATGAACTGCTGTCCTTTGCCATGTGCCACTCTGCTTTGGAGCCAGTTGAGCATGGGCTGAAACTTCCATAACTGTGAGATAATTGAACCTTTCCTTTCTTCATTCTGTATGTCAGGTGTTTGTCCCAGCAAGAAGAGAAAAGTAGCTGAAACAACTGTTTTCTTTTCTTTCAAAATAAAGAGAAATAAAAAAATATTTCTCATACCTGTGAAAATGGTGCATATCTGTTGGCAAATGATAAAACTAGGATGACTGTATGGCAGAAAGAAATAACAACTCATTCAGCCTCGAATCTGTCTGTTCTTTGTACCTGGACAAATTATGCTCAAAGTACCATAGGATAGGTTCACATAGTAAATATATCTGACATCACAGAAGCCAGGGGAGGTTCAAGAACTCGATCAGGAAGAGATGATCTAACAGCTGATTGAGTGAAAATGCAGAAGTCATATGGAGAGATTAGCAGTAATTCTAAGATAAAATCTAACACATTTGTATTTAAGAAAGACACCTCATTTTTGACTGTCAGTATCTCTAATGATAATATTTGTCAAATAACTTTTCAATAAGTGACATAAGATTTCAATTTCATTTTTCCTAAAGGATGTCTAGGGAGAACTCTGGAACTTGAATTATTTTTGTAAATCTTATTTATTTATTTATTTATTTATTTATTTATTTATTTATTTGGTATGAGGTTTCACTACAGAGTTCAGACTCATGGTGACCCTCCTGTCTCAGCCTCCCCAGCCCCGGGATCACAAATGTGCACCACCACACCCAGTTTTGGGGCAGCACAGCATGCTCTAAGCTCTTGGGCCTATAGGGCATCAAACCTGAGTCTTCCGAGTTGCCAGGCAAGTACTTGGACTGCTGAGATATCTCTCCAGTCTTGGAACTTGAATTCTTTATCATATTTCCTAAGAGAGTTTTTCATGTGGTCATCAGAGTATATATAGCAAAGCTTAATTTTTTTTAATTTAACATCATTATATCATTGTTTCCTTATTTTACCATTTGAGACACAGATACTTGTATTACCCTTCTCCAAAAATCACTTACTTACATAAATTCTGTGTCAATTTTCCCTTCTTTGTGTTCTTACATTACAGATTACCCTTAGTAGAATGATTCTGTCATTACTTATAGGTTTTATTCAGGCACAAATAAAGTTCTCTTTGACTTGAACACAAGGTTAAAGGGAACTAAGTAATTCAAAGAGATAAAAGGTTAGCATAAGGTAAATACAGAGATGCTAAGGAAATGGTGAGGAAGGAGAAATAAAAATAATGTCCTCATATTCCAGACATTTGGAGTATCAAAATAAGAAAAACTGCCACACATTCTCCCTCTTAAAAATGTGTTTCTCATGCTGAGAAGTCTAAGATCAAAGTCATGGCATATGAGTGCCCAGTCAAGGACTGGTTCTAAGTTCATACCAGCTGTCTTCTCGTTGTTTCCTCACATATAACACCGGTGAGGGTACACTTGTGGATTGGTGCTCCAAGAACATTAGTCTAATTCAGGGAGACTCTGTCCTTGTGACAATATCATTTCTCAAAGACTTCAGCACATAATACCTTCACAGTGAGTGTTTCGATTTCCACCTATGAAAGTGGGATGGCATACACATTTGGTTTCTAGCAGCTTTACTTCCAAATATCTTGGCATCAGAAATAATCTGAAAGGACAAAAAAACCCCACAAAGTAATATTACATTTGATGAGCACCCCCAACAAGTTTAATTTTGAATGAGGGTAAATACTTCTTTAGATAGTCAAGTCGCCTGAGGATTCTATTCAATATGTATCAGTCTCGTAAATAGAGAAATTGACTAAAGGCATAATTTCTAGACAAATAGGAGGACTAAAGCTACATGAACAACAGCTTCACATGTAAAGTGCATTGAGGCAAAATTACTGAAAATTTGCTTTCAAATTTTGAAGTGAAAGACCTACTCAACTGTACCAGAAATGTGACTTCAAGAAAACTTGATGTATAAGGGTCCACCCAAGTGTAAGGGCATTAGACTGTGAGTTTTCTGAAGGCAGAAATAGTGTGATGGCTATTATTGCATCTTAGGCACAGTGCTTGGTAAATGTCTGCTTAAATGAAAAAGCAAGAGTGTACTGAATGTGCTGACCAGTTTATGATCATTTGAAACATGCTGCACCACTGCTCGTCATAAACCCTTAAAACATCCCAGCAATTGCTCTGTCTAACCAAAATCTACCTTGAGGCTGCCTATCGCCTCTAAGAGAGGCAGAAAATTCATTGTCAGATCATATCAGGAACACTGCTAGGACTGTTCAGCTCAATTCACTAAAGATTTGCTAGCCTCTTGCAATATGTCTTTTCATTATACCAGATGCTGTAAGAGAATAAAAAAATAAATGTCATGATCTTTGCTCTGAAGAGACACTTGTCTATTTCTGCTCCCATATATATGTGCCACTAAAAGTATCTCCCAAGGAGACACAGCTCTCAATCTTCCATAGTAAGTCACTGCTGCATTTTTATTAGGTAACACAAGTAATAAAAAGGGCAGTTCTCATAAATGCTAGGTCTGAACAAACAAGGGCCTATAAAGCAGCCAGAGAAATCATAACACTTGGTCAGCAAGGAGAGGGAGATGCTTGAAGTAAAGTAGCCCTGTAGCTAAAGTAAGAGGTAGGCATAGAACTGTCGTGTAGGAGCAAACAGAATTGCAAAGAAGAATATTCCCTGAGGAGAAAAGCTCTGAGGGTTATGCACAGTGGGATAATACTTTTATTTATTTCTAATCTTCTTGCCTTAATTTAGAAGGCACCAAATAAAGATAGAATTTGTACAGAAATAAGCTGGTGCTTGGAATGGACCAACCAGGAGTTTACCCAATGAATGGGGAGTGGAGGGCTGGGGAGATAGCTCAGTGGTCTGAGCGCCTGCTTGGCAAGTGAATGGTCCCTGAGTTCAATGCCCAGAACTGCATGCCATGCTGGCCTTGGAAATGGGCCTAGTATGTAATCCCAGCACTAAGGAAGCTGAGACAGGAGAATAACTCTGAGTTCAAGCTGCATAGCGAGACGCTGTATCATAAATATAAATGAAATAAATAAATAAGGAGAGGAAATATCTTAGAGAAGCCAAGACATTTGGTCCCACTTCATTTCACTGAATAGTTTCATTAAAGGAAAATAGGCTTTCATTCACTTTTTTTTTTTTTTTTGGAAGGTTTTAGAGGGTTTTTTTTTTTTTTTTTAATGTCTCACTAATAGGTTGGGCTAGAAGCGATCTACCTGTTTACAGTCTACCAAGAGCTGGCAGTGCCACCACAGGTGAGTGCCACCACTCCCAATCTCAATTGCCCTCTCAGTGTGCCCCCGGGGGCAGGGCCAGGATGCCAGGCCAGGGGATCAAACCCGAAGCACCTGTGCCTTCTTCTAGGTGCTTTAATCAGCCGAGCTATGTGTCTGGCCCTCATTCACACTGATGTAGAATACTTACATTTTAATGGAACGTTTTGGCAGATGCAGCAACAAAAATATTCTCCTGTTTACTAACAGAAGGAAGTGGTGCGCAATTCACTTCAAAATTCCAAAGGAAAAGAGAATACAGCCCACTCTCTGGAGTCTAAACCGAATCCTTTGAATATCTTTGAATATGTCAACTCAACAGCCAATCAACAAATATTTTACAATGAGAGATTGTGGAGGATCACCTGAGTGACTCTCCTTGAAAGAAGAGCAGTTGTCTTCATCTGGGCTGTGCCTGACCGTGTTTCCATGGATTGCTGTGTACAGAGTTGGGTAGGACTTCTTATCCCTTCAATTTTAAGCAATGCATATTGCTCTAGCCTAGGCGCTGATGGTAGTCTTTGGAGATGGCAAGCATGTTTCCCCAGGAACCCCCCACCCGCCGCTGTTTAATGTCAGCTGAACTGGGACAGGATGAAGAGCCAGTTCTCCATGCTGTCAGCTGGGATAAAGCCTCTAGATAGACTCTATGACTTCCTGGGGCTTGAAAGATTATACATCAGAGCTGAAGCGCCAGGCCCCAAAACACTAGATACTATCTCAATTGTGTAATGCAGATTACTTCCTACGCATCCTCCTCTGCATATTGCAGAGGTAAATGCAGGCCTCCTTCCCAGCCCAGCTCACACCACTCACCTACTTCCAGCCAGCTTCAGTCATTCATCCTCAAGCTACCCCTCCTTCATGACTAAAATAAAACCAAGGTTTGACCCAGGGTTGAAGCCTTTGTTCCAGATAGCCATCTTCGTGGATGGAAGTAGGACCCCGTAGATCCCCATAATTATAAGTATTCTTTAGCATCTTTATTCTCAGTTTGGGTTGCATTGTGGGTTGCACTGGCCAGCATGTCATGCAATTCTGGGCATTGAACTCAGGGACCATTCACTTGCCAAGCAGGCGCTCAAACTACCAAGCTATCTCCCCAGCCCTCCACTCCCCATTTGTTGGGCAAGTTCCTGGTTGATCACTCCCAACCATCAACTTATTTCTGTGAATCTTCTGTCTTTGTTTATTTGGTGCCTTCTAAATTAAGGCAAGAAGATTAGAAAGAAAGAAAAGTATTATCCCACCGTGCATGGGCCTCAGAGGGCTTTTCCTCAGGGACTATTCTTCTTTGCCTTTCTGTGTGCTCCTACAGGACAGTTCCATGCCTACCTCTTACTTTAGCTACAGGGCTGATTTACTTCAAGCGTCTCCCTCTCCTTGCTTACCTCGTATTATGACTTCTCTGGCTGCTTCTAGTGCCTTGTTTCTTCAGACCTAACACTTATGAATAGGATTCCAATAACTTATTCATGGGATTACAAATATAAACTTTCCAGACCAAGACTAGGACCAGAAAGGCTTCATACAAGAGATTCTTGATATCTTCAATTATTTCACCATCAAGAAGGAGAAATTGGGTCCAGATTTATGAGAATCAGGCAGCTTAAATGTCTTCAAATGAAAGTCACCATATCTGATTGGCAGGCTTTGGTCCTTGGCCTCCTCCTGCTACTATCAGAGACAGCTGGATCTGCTGATGAATTTTCCTTGCTTGGTCTGGAGCTGGCAATCTATCAGGTCATAACTTTTTTTTTTCTTTTGTGGATACTCAGGAAAAAGAAATTCTTTATTATTGTTTGGACAACCCTGGACTTACTTAATTTAGACAAGTACCAGAGATTTTAAGAAGTCAGTATTCTGAAAGTTAAGCTATTTCTTTGGCTTATTAAAAAGTGGTCATGAGATATTAGTAAGTTCCTGCCAAGTGGGAATTTCACAGAATTAAAAAATCACAACAATTTTTATAGGAAGTTCACTATTTTGAAAGCTAATTTGTGATCTAATTGTATTTTTACATGAAATGTGGGAAGCAAAAGGAAGAAATAAATTTATCAGTGTTTTTCATTAATTAGCCAACAATGCACACAGAGGACAAAAAATTCTTCACCTTTTTTCAGTGAGTCCATTTTGCACTCCTTGACAGAGGTAAGCAGTGATCTGCATATCACAAAGCGTTCACTTCCTATCATTACTCCTTTCTCTCCTCTTTGTTGTTTGATCCTTAAATTCCATTTCTTTCTGTTTTAATACATCTGTTATACCTTTCAGGTTTTATTTCTTCTTTTAGGTTCTTATACTAGGGAGACAATCCGATATTTACACATATGGGTCTGATTAGTTTCACTTATGAGTATAGCCTCTAGTTACATCCATTTACCTATGAAGGCACTGAGGTTGTATTTCTTTATAGTTGAGTAATACTCCACACACAAGATGGCTGAAGTGATTGTGCTAAATATTTCCATCAATTTTTTTGAAAATAGCAGTTAATGTGCAGAATTTTCATCTTGATTAACTCCATATGCTGATTTCTGAGATCTGAGCAACTACATCTAGGACAGCAACATGTAATACAAAAACCAAGACCTGTCATCTTGGTCTTTTAAATGGGTGCTGTTTCTAATGCCATATTAATTATTAATATATTCTCTTTCAAATAAATATTTAAAGAAGGTTAAAAAAGAAGAAAAGAGAGATTAGAACAAAAATTTAAGGTTTCTTCAAGGCAAGCAGTAATTTGCAATCATATGTCCAATCTTACATAACTGCAACTGATAATCTGAGCAACAGATTTGATGATAAAAATAGATAATGTATCAACCATTGTTAATTAGCTATTGTTCAAAAATCTGTAACATATATATGTTACCCTGTTTCTGTCCTTGTTGCTGGTGTTTTGTTTTTACTTTTCAAAATAAAATGAGAAAAAGTAAATAAATAAATAAAAAGACAGTTTATTGTATCATAATCAATACGCTTTAAACTTCAATAAGTAAAAATATCTGTAAGTTTTTTACCTTCGAGCTTTTTCCATTATGCTTCCCATTTAAGAGCATTCAATGCTGCAAATGAGACAGTTAAATGTATTTATCACACGATATTAAAATTATATCAAGTAGTCGAGCCGAGCGTGGTGGCGCACGCTTGTAATCCCAGCACTCGGGAGGCTGAGGCAGGAGAATTGGTGTGAGTTCGAGACCAGCCTGGGCTACAAAAGTGAGCTCAGGGCCAGCCTCAACTGCATAGCGAGACCCTGTCTCAAAAAAGACAAAAAAAAAAAAAAAAAGCCAATGCACTACACGTTAAACCCTTAACTTCTGGGAATCTGTAACAGGCAAGACTCTGGCTAATCTACTGAGCCTCTGTCACCAGCTCTGGTGACTACAATGGAACACACGCTGCTATAGAATGCCTGCAAAGGAAGCAATGGTGGCTTAAGCAGTAACAGAACAAAGAACTGTGCCTATTCTTAAATTGAGATGGTTAACATCTTGGCTGCAAAAATAACAAGATGAGTGACTTTCCATTGATTATTTGTGTAGCTCTCAACACCATAGCACCTGTGCTCATTAGCCTGAGGGCCACCCCAAGTGTTTCAACGACATGCAGGTGCATGGCCATACTTCAGGGCTGTACACATCCTGCTACATGAAAGCCTCAGAGAAAATGTATGCGAGAGGAGGCGGGAGGTAACACGTGTACAAATTAAAAGTGGCAGAAGAAAAATGAGAAGTGTGTAGTACGGTCTGAGCAGCAAGGGGTTAAAAGATGAGCAGGGCCTATTAGGAGCCTAAGTGGTTGATTATAGGAAACCAGAGACATCCCCTGAGAGACTGCCCTTCATATTCAGACAGAAACAAGTCTTATTAAAGCAGTTTTCATGAAGTAGTGTCAGTTCTACCTGAGTTTTCTGAATGCTCACATCTCAAAGATACTATCCAGAAAAGAAATCTATTTGTGTACGAGGAGAAGCTTACAAACCCCATAAAGACAGCCAAAGGATTCATAGGAAATCTTCAAATTCAAACTGTAGAATGAGAGCTCTACGATCAACTCTCTATCCAAAAATCCCCAATTAATGATGAATTTCGGAAACTTCAAGAGAGGCTTTTATCAAATTTTTACAGTTTTAGTTTCCAATTTTCTCTGCATACTGAAAGCACATACAACTTGCAAATATCAAACTATTTTAGGACCCAAAATACATCACGTTTATTTATCATTCAAAGCCTGTATTTTACAAAGCATTTTCCATGGTGCATTCATCTCTTGAGATATTTAAGATAAGATTTCATTTTTCTAAAACTGAAGAAATTGCTTGAACCTACTTAAAAATTCATAATGACCATGGCCATATTAAAAGTGCTAACAGTCCAGCAATTCAAAAAACAAAGGTGTCATTCGATAAAAATGTAAAAATAAAAAATTGACAACTATGAACCATAATTTGTGATGAAGATAGATAGAAAAGGC
Source organism: Myocastor coypus (assembly GCA_004027025.1). NCBI lineage: Eukaryota > Metazoa > Chordata > Mammalia > Rodentia > Myocastoridae > Myocastor > Myocastor coypus. The sequence goes on along the minus strand of PVJA010012607.1, from coordinate 42,035 downwards.
ACTTAATAAAATACAACAGCACAAAGGAAATCAGCAGTTATAAAAGGCGCCTGTGTTTCTGCGTGTATTACAGTACTGTTCCCAGTAACGCAATCCATGATAGATTATTCACAATTGACAGCAGAACGGAATCAACCTAAATACACGTCGCGGTTGCACGCATAAGGAAGACGTGAGATACGTGCACAGGCGTGCCACGTGCACAGGCATGCACACACACGTACTGTAGGGTACCATCTAGCCTTTAAAAGAAGATCCTGCCATCTGCAGGAAAGATGAACCTGGAGGAGAAATAAGAGAAAATACACCGGGAACAGGAGAACAAATACTGCGTGACCTCACCCACTCATGGAATCTTGAAAAGTTAAAGTCAGAAGAGCAGAAGGCAGAATGATGGTTGTCCTGGTCTAAAAATGGTGCTTAGGGAGTGTTTCACTCCCTAAAGCAAGAAGGATGAATAATGTCTAGAGAGCTGCTGTACAATGTAGTGAGTAGAATTAATAATACTGTGTCACATACTTGAAAAATGCAAATAGCGTAGCTCTTCATATTCAACGTGCACACACAGTAAATGATAAATAGCCTGATTTCACAATATGTACACATATCAAACGTCACTTGCGTGTAATAAGTATAATTTTCATCTTCTGTACCCTATTAAAGCCAGAGAGTTATAATCTATCAATATATTTTTAAAATTGTGCGCTGTAGAATGACTTATTTCAGAGATTTAAGGTAACTTTAACATCTGAAAGTCACTTGATGTAATCAAAAAATCTACCCCCACGAACTGTCCCAAGCAGAGAAATGGGGAGTCAAAATCAGACTAAAGGCACCTGAGGTTGACCCCAGATGGCAAGAGTGACTGATGAGGGGAGTGGCCGCTGTGGGGTGTGGGACTCTTTGCAGCAGCCATGAAACTATTCTAAAATTGACTGGTGACGACTCCATAACTCTGTACTAGGAGCCACTGGAAGAATTAGCTCATATGTGCTATAACTCATTACTGTTACTAAAGAAAGTTTTCACATATTTTAATACATATTATATGCAGTACTTATTCTTGCCAGAGTGGCAATACTGACAAGAGGTATTTTCTCTTAGCAAATGTTATTAACTTTGTCTGTGGTGCCAACCTTAATCATGATTTTGCCTTTAACATTTTTTGCCTGTTATTAATAATCAGCTAAAATGCTACCATTACTTATAATGTCCTCTATTATGAATGATACCTCATAAAAATACCATTGAAATATTTTTGATAGGTTGTTAGATAAATGATAGCCATATAGATAAAAGATTTATAAAAGTATTTATTCTAATAATTAGATTTATAAAAAACATCCTAACCATGAGAATGTTATGTTAATATTCTCTACCTTATATTTTGTAGTGTAGCCTACTTCATTTTTGATATAATTTTGTGGCTCCTTAAATTAACTTCATAACACCCTGGTGACTGGCAAACTGCACTTTGGAAAATACTGTCACAGAAAAAAGCGAGCCTTTACTGAACACTTTAATATAAAAATGTGTCCGTCTGCAACAGGAAGCATTCTTATTTTGAATTAGTATAGTAGGATGTGATAGTCAGTGTCCACATTCTGAACTGATCGCCTTTTCTGAATATCGGAGTGCGCTTTCTTCTCTGAGTATTCTAATCCTCAGCCACACAGTGAAGTAATTTTCATTTAGAAACTTATTAGTATTTTCATTAAAGACTACATTTCTTACTTTAAAATGATTCTGAGACCCGAGTGCCCGGGTGGATTAGCCAGCAAGTTGTCTTCGCCTCAGCACCTTGTCATGTGGCCACTGTTCTGGGAATGGCTTCCAGGCGCCCACTCTGTCAGTCCTCCGCTCCAGGTTGTGCATGTTCTAAACCAGCCGCTTTGTGTTCCCTTTTTAATGTGAGCAGCTTAGAAGCAGAAAGTGAGTAATCACACCACAAGCAGGGCTGCGAGGACGGGCAGCGCTTACTGTGTGCTGCTATGACCACATCCGGTGACTGTGTGCCACAGGCATTTTAGTCTTTTTTTAATGTATTTAGTACAAGATCTTCAGAACCTCACTGCACAGTCATTTTATATCTGAAATAAGTCATGTCCAGGGACAACTGGGCTACCAAGCAACATGATTCCAGAGCTCTATTTTTCCTCTTTTCATATCTACTGATGGCTTTTATTATTTCTATTCCCTTTGAAAAGTATTATCTGCCATAAATGTATATGGCTGGGAGTGATAAGGAGTAGCTACAGAGTCAGCTAACCCCTTCCTTTTATAGTATTATAGCTACAACAGTATTGGACAGAGGCCCTTATGAGTATATTTGATATATGTCCATTAAATGTATTTCTTTTGGAAATCAGCTTAAGGAATCTCTCTCTCTCTCTCTCTGTGTGTGTGTCTGTCTCTTTTCTCTCTCCTCCAAAAATTCAAAAGGAGTAGAAGTCATTTCCCCATGACGAATCACATAGCCTATGTGACTTTCTCTTTCATGAACAATTCACAGTCCTATTTGAAAAAAAAAATACACACAGGCTTTTAGAAGGAGTGGTCTTTGTTTAAAGACCAGTTTAAAATACCAGTGCTGATCCTAGTAATGATATTCTGTCTGAAGATCCTTCTTCTATCTTTGCATTGTGTAAATCTTACAACTACATATAGCCTGTGCATATTTTCTTAAAGCTAAGATTCGGAGCTTCACATACTTCTTTGTTAATCCTTCCAAGCCTCCTCTGGTTACTCATGTAGCTCAACAGTATCTATAAGCATCATCTCTTCATTCTGCCTCCTTGGGGAAAAAAAAAGCATGTTACGGACTTCGTTGTATGCTTCAGATTATCTTATGATTGCTAAACTCAGACATGAAATTCTATTGCTGAGACAACACCATGATTGTGAATCAATAGAGAAAAAGAACAAGAATGTTGACATGCAGGAATTGGAGAAAGAAAAGGACAAAAAGTGTGCTAACAGTCATAATAGTGAGAGATTTTCTTTTTAATTTTTTTTCCTGACCATACCTTAGGATTGTATTCAAGAAAGTCAGAGCTCCATGATTTGACTAGACATCAAGTTATGGCTTTTATCTATAGCGCTGGTCAAGACATCTTAGCAAGGCCAAGGGCTGATTCTATTGCCAGTCCTGATAACATGCAGGCACATCGCTGCACCCTCTTTGAGGGGTGTCTGATGCAGCGTAAGAGACACGAGGCCCCACTATTACAGTGAGTGCCTAAGAGTCAGTGGTGGGACTTGTGTGGAGCTAGTCAGCAGCTTCTCCAGTCATTCCCGACTCTACTGCCTAATCTCTATAGTTCCTGTGCTCAGACTTAGACTGCTGCCTCTGGCTCCCCTGTCTGAGGACCTCACATGCTCTTGGTCTAGCCTTCCTGTCCTAATCATCTCTTCTGCTCTGACCGAGGGATCTTCATTGCAAACCACAGCTGGTCATTTTTTCATGTCACTAAGCCCTTCCCGTTTGTTGTAACAGGCCTTCTTCAACCCCACACTCAATACAGCAGCTTTCCTAGGTGACTCCTTCTTCTAGTGGACTGATTTTTTGTTTGTTTGTTTGTTTGTTGTTTTTAAAGAGTAAAAATAGCAGAAATGAAGGTAGAAAAAACAGTAACAAGTAAGAGTACATACAGCACAGAATTTCAAAACAAGAAAAATTTAACAATGGTTGCATTACATATTTTCATTATCAAATCAGTATAGATCAACAGACATAGGTATGTAAGACTGTCAAACAATTAAACATCAAGACTTTCAATAAACATTAATTTTTTAACTTTTCCAAATGCACTTTGTATTTAAGTCACTGTTCTAATATATATATATATATATATATATATATATATATATATAGATAGATATAGATATAGATATAGATATAGATATAGATATATATGAGTTGAGATTGCAGAAAACGCAATATCCTGAGATTGATTCCTGGTAGAACCAAAAATTTATTTATTTATTTATTTATTTATTTATTTATTTATTTCTCTTTTTGAGTCCTGACACTAGGTAGACTATACAATATTTGCATAAATAGCTCTGCTTTATTTCATTTCTAAGTGTATGTTCAAGATACATCCACTTATATATGAAGTCTTCTAGTTTATCATTCCTTATGGCTGAGTAATACTCCATTTTATAAAAATACCACAGCTTTTTAACCATCCTTCAGATGATCGGCATTTTGGTTGTTTCGAGGATTTGGCTATCACAAATTGTGCTGCTATGAACATAGGTGCACAGATAACACTATGATATCATGTTTTCAGTTCTTCTGGAAAATTCCCAGTAGGGGGATAGCTGGATTGAATGGGATTTCCAGCTCTAGTTTTTTAAGGACTCTCCACACTGTTCTCCATAATGGTTGTACCAGTCTGCATTCCCACCCATAGTGGAGAAGTGTTCCTTTTTCCCCACAATCTCTCCAACATTTGTTGTTGGTTGCTTCCTTTATGGTAGCCATTCTTTCTGGAGTGAGATGGTATCTAAGTGTTCTTTTGATTTGCATTTCATGAACGGCTAGTGATGTGGAGCATTTCTTCATGTATTTGTAGGCTTGCTGAATTTCTTTCTCTGATAAGTGTATGTTCATCTCAGATGCCCATTTCTGGGTTGGATCTTTAAATTTAGGGACCCTAATCGTTTTTAGTTCTTTATAAATTCTAGATTGAAGATCTTTGTCTGAATACTTATTAGTTAAAAATCTTTTTGAAATTTGTAGGTTGTCTTTTCACTCTGTTGGTAATTTTTTTTTTTTTTACATGAAAAAACTTCTCAGCCAGAGGAGGTCCCATTCGCTGATTCTTTTGAGCGCTGAACGTGCATTTTGATTCTTGTCCATGAACTCTCTGCCTATCCCGGTGTCTTCAAGATATCCCCCCACTTTGTCCTCCAGGAGATTTTGGGTTTCTCTGTTAATATCTAGATCTTTAATCCATTTTGATTTTAGCTTAGTGCATGGTGATAGACCTGCGTCAAGTTTTAGTTTTCAACATGTGGAGAGCCAGTTTTTCCAGCACCATTTGTTGAAGAGGCTATCCTTCTTTCAGTAAAAATGTTTGGCCCCTTTGTTGAACATAGATGGCTGAGGGTGCTTGTATTTACTTATGCATCTTCTCATCTATTCCACTGATCTTCAGGTCTGGTTTTTTTTGCCAATACCATGCTGATTTTATCATGGTAGCTCTGTAGTATAATTTTAGGTCAGGAATTGTAATGCCTCCTGCCTTACCTTTGTTGCCCAGCATTGCCTTTCCAATTCTGGATCTTTTGTGGTTCCAAATAAATTTTAAGAATGACTTCTCCAGTTCTGTGATGTATGTTGATTGTATTTTAATAGAAATTTCATTAAATCTGTGTAACAATTCAGGGAGTATGACCATCTTCACAATGTTGGTTCTTCCTATCTAGGAGCAGGGGATATCTTTACATTTTTGGAAATCCTCTAGGAACTCTTCTCAGAGTACTGTAGTTTTCATTGGAAAGCTCTTTTACTTCTTTGATTAGGTCAATTCCTAAGTATTTCATTTTCTTCAGTACTGTTATAAAAGGTATTATTTCTCTAATATCCCTCTTAGTGTGTTTGTTATCTGTATAGAGGAATGCCATTGACTTTTGCGTGTTGACTTTATAACCTGTTGTGCTACTGAATTTGTGTATTAATTCTAGTAGCTTGTTTGTGCAGTTTTGGGGATCTTCCAAATACATTATAAGGTCATCTGCAAATAATGAAAATTTAACTTCTTATTTACCTACTTTTATTCCCTTTATTTCTCCCTCTTTTCTAATGGCTGTTGCTAATGATTCCATAACTATATTGAATAGGAGTGACGATAGAGGACATCCTTTCCTTGTACCAGGTCTGAGAGTTAAAGGCATCAGTTTTTCTCCATTTGGAATTACGCTAGCTGTTGGATTGTCATAGATGGCTTTTATCAGCTTGAGGTAGAGGTCATCTATTCCAAGTTTCTGTAGGACTTTGAACATGAATGAGTGTTGGACTTTGTCAAAAAGCCTTTTCTTCATCAACTGAGACAATCATGTGATTTTTGTCTTAGGCTCTATTGATATAGTGTATCACATTTATAGATTTGTATATATTGAACCATCTTTGCATTCCTGGGTTGATTCCTACCTGGTAATGGTGTATAACCTTCTTGATGATTTGTTGTATTCTAGTGGCAAGGATCTTATTGAGAATTTTTGCATCTATATTCATGAGAGAAATTGGTCTGTAGTTCTCTTTTTTAGTTGCATCTCATTCTGGTTTTGGTATCAGTGTAATACTTGCTTCTAGGAATGGCTTTGGGAGGATTGCTTCCTTTTTTATCTCATTGAAGAGTTTGAGGAGTATTGGGATTATGTCTTCTATAAATTTCTTGTAGAATTCATTGGCAAATTTATCAGGTCCCAGACTTTTCTTTGTCAGTAGGCTTTTTATTACATTTTGTATTTCCTTGGCTGTCATTGGGTTGTTGAGAGTTCTTCTATCTTCTTGATTCAGTTTGGGTAATTTGTACTTCTCTAGGAATCTGTACATTTCATCTGTGTCTTCAATTTTGTAAGAGTAAAGATTCATAAAGTAGCTATTAATGATCCTCTGAATCTCTGCTGGGTCTATAGTAATTTCACCCTTTTCATTCCTTATTGCTTGAATTGGAGTCCTTTCTTTCCTCTTTTTTGATGACGTTAGCTAGGGGCTTATCAATTTTATTTAATCTTTCAAAAAACCAGTTCTTTGATTCATTAGTTCTTCGTATTGTTTTCTTTGTCTCAAGTTAACTGATTTATGCTCTAATCTTGATAATTTCCTCCCATCTTTAAGCTTTGGATTTTGTTTGCTCCTCTGTTTCCAATCAGTTTGGGTGTTGCATTAGAGTACTTATTTGTTCCCTTTCTGTCTTCTTAATGTATGAGTTCAGAGCTATAAATTTCCCTGTAAGAACTGCTTTCATTCAATCTCATACATTTCAGTAAGTTGTGTTTGAATTTTTATTAAAGTGTAGATATTGTTTAATTTCATCTGTAACCCACTGGTTGCTGAGAAGGGTGTTGTTTAATTTCCATGTGTTTCTGGGGTTCTTGTGGTTTCTTTTGTCATTTATTTCCAATTTCACTGCACTGTGGTCAGACTGTATGCACGTGAAAATTTCTGTTTTCTGCATATACTTAAGCACGACCTATGTACTAATATGTGGTCTATTTTAGAAAATGTCCCATGTGCAGCTGAAAAAATTTGTTTTCAGAAGTAGTTGGGTGGAACACTCTGTTTACTAATTCCAGTTGTTCCAAGTTCTGGTTCAGTTCTGCTGCTTCTATGCTAATTTTTTGTCTGCTTCACCTATCTTTTTCGGATAAGGGGGTGTTAAGGTCTCCTGTTAAGATTGTGGTATTGGATATTAGGTTTTTCATGTCCATTAAGGTTTGCCTTATATAACTTCTGCTCCCATGTTGGGTGCATACATATTTATGAATGTTACATCTCCCTCTTGAATTTTTCCCCTAGCCAGTATGTAGTGGTCTTCACTTCATTTGATCAATCTTGTTTTGAAGTTTAGACTGTCTGCAAACAAGATTGTTACTCCTGCTTTTTTCTGAGGTGTTAGAGCATGTAGTATTGTTTTCCACCCTTTAACTTTTAGCCTATGAGTTTCTTTATGAGTTAAGTGTGTTTCTTGTATACAACACATGGTTGGATTTTGCTTCCTTACCTACTCTGCTACTCTATGTCTTTTAATTGGTGAACTGAGTCCTTTTACATTGATGGTCATAATTGAAATGTATTGGATTATGATTGACATGAGTTTTACTTACTACTGTTTACCTTTTTTTCTCCTGTGTTTAATTGATTGCCCTATTTGGTGGGTTCTTTCTGTTCTCCTTTGTTGAGCTTGGGTCACTTTTGTCCCTCTCTAAAATTTTTTTTAGTATACTTTGTAGGGCTGGCTTTGACATCATGAAATTCTTTAGTTGTTCCTTATCATGGAAGTATTTCATTTCTCCCTCATACTTGAAGGAGAGTTTTTCTCAGTATAGCAGTCTGGGCTGGAATTTGTTTCCATGGAAGACTTGAATCACTCTGCTCCATGCTCTTCTGGACTTTATGGTTTATGAAGAGAAGTCTGCTGTTATTCTGATGGGTTTTCCTTTAAATGTGATCTGTTTCTTTTCTCTAGCAGCTTTTAGTATATTATTCTTTTGTTGGATTTCTGGGATCTTCACTATTTTATGTCTGGACGTGTTTTTAGTCAGGTTTATGTTATTTGTAGTTCTATATGCTTCATTTACCTGAATGTCTGATTGTTTTCTCAAACTTGGGAAGTTTTCTGCTTTTACTTCTGCCCATATTCCTTTTATATCATTTATGTCGACTCTTTCTTTCTCATTGACTCCTATTAATCTCATGTTGTTCATTTTTGCATCATCTTGCAGATGTTGAATTATTTTATCCTGCATCTTGTTGTTTTTAAGAGATCCTTTCTTATGTTTTCACTAGCTGCAACTGTGTCTTCAAGATCTGAGACTCTATCTTCACTTTTGTTCATACGGTGTTGCCAGCTTGAGATTGAGATTTTATGTTTTTGTATATCTCTTTGAAATGGTTTCATGTGATCTGTTTGTTTCCTGTGTTGCTCAGTCAGGAAATGCATCATTTTTCTATTCTCTAATTTTTTATCAGTGTCTTTAGTAGAACCGAAGTCTCTCATTATAGCTATCCTTTATCTCCCTAGTTCAGAGATTATTTCTGCTCTGTTCTCCTCTCTTTCTGTAGTTGTTCCCCTACTTTAGATGCTATTAATTTAGAGATGTCTTTTTTGACTTCAGAGGTTATTTCTTCCCTGGTTTCCTCTATGTGTTTCTGAAGTAGTTTTTCCACTTCAGAGTCTATTAATTCATGCATTTCTTTTTTTACTTCAGATGTTATCTCTGACCTGAGCTGCTCTATACATTTCTGCACTTGTCTGTCTACTTTGGAAGCTATCGATTCAGATATTTTGCCTGCATTATTCCCATTTTCTTGTACAAAAGTGTCTCCTGTATCTGTTACGGGTGAGCTCAGGACCTGAGATTGCACTTGCTCCTTGTCTGCATCATTCTATATAGTGGTGACCTTTGGTGCAGGACTGCGTGCCTGCAGGTTATTCATTCAGTCCAGGCTGCTGGGTCAGCTGAGCTGCTTGTAGGCCTAGGGAGAAAGGTCTCATTCACCTGGTGGGCCCGACTGCTGCATAGGCTATGCTTGTGCAGCACCAGAGGAGGACCTGATGTTGGATAGGCTGCACTTGCTGTGGGCCAGAAGAGTTCTCAGGTGGGCCAGAGGAGGTCTCAAGTTGGCTGGAGGAGGTCTGACTCAGTAAGCTGGAGAAGGTCTCAGGCAGGCTGGAGGTCTCAGGCAGACCAGCATGAGAAATTTTCTTGGAGACTTGCATAGCACATGAATAGTTGGAAAAGAAACAGTTTAGAAAGAAATGGACTGAACAGGTTGTGAGCTGTGCTATATGTCTAATGGACTTCTCTTCAGATCTTGAATCTATCCTTCTTACCCACATTATCTTTAAAAAGTTAACTTATAAATCTCAACCAATAACATTCTCCCCAGTTGAATTAATCTGAAATGCTCTATAGCACTTCGCAATCTGTAAGAAGTAAATATACGTTTATTACCTTCCCTTTTCAAAAAAAAAAAAAAAAAGACTTTAAAAGTGTTACTTAGAAAGAAAAGATTTTTTAATTTTATGAATCTGGAAGTAAGAATGTTATTTCCTTAAAGTTCATTGCAACCGCATAGGAAGTAACATAATGTAGCATAGTGCAAGGCAGAGAGCGTTTCCAAACTACACACACGTCCGGAATTTGCATTGCAGTGAAGGCACCCAGGACAGGGTCCCTTGTCTTGCTCCCTTGGTCCTCTTTACTCATCTTCTGTGGGAAGGAACACACTGACACAATCAGCTCCATAGACTGTTGCTGTAGAAGAGCGAATCCTTCATTCAGGGAGAACACGGCTCGTGCTGTACCTGGCTTGACAAAAAGGTCTGCAAGCTACAGGGAAGCAAAGCAAAATAATGAATGAAGGGGAAGATTCAAGGGAAGCAGATCTCAGAACCGAGAAAGCCATGCGAAAAGTGGATAAAGCGTGTGTGTTCCCATCCCACGACTTGGAATGTATTCCTGGATGCTAAAAGTGATAATGACTCCTCCGTGATCCACATTAAAATGATGATTATTTCCAGCTGATACTGAGATTAAAGACAGACTTTCAATGAAACCAAAACGTAAGTGGAAATATTATTGATTGTCCAGTTTGAGATTCCCATGCGACTGTCCTCCCTCTGACCTGCCTGCTTAAAGATATCTGCATTTTTAGTGGAAAAAAGTGAAAACACTCTGTGGGTAGACCTATGTGTAAACAAATCTGTGCTGACATTGAATGGCAGGGTTCATCTGGGGTGCGCAGTATGGCTTGCAAAGGATTCTGGGTGTGACCCCTTTCTGGCCTGGCCTCTCTTCCCTTCTTGTGATTGCAGCAAGTCTGACCTCGTTCTACAGATAGCCTTCTCAGTGAGCTTACGTCAGAGAGTTCCTAGTGACCGCATGCATTGCTAGAGCACTTCCTTATTCTTATCTGTCCACAGTGCAGCTGGCCAGTGGAATAGTTGGCCATGAGGACAATAACAACAGCAGCAACAACAGAAAGAAAGGCTGCTTGTAGGAGACAAGATTCATTAAGGTACAAACAGGAAAGGACAACACTAATCAAGATTATAAAAAAGATAGTGTCTAGTGGCAGCGAGCTGGACTGGGAGGTCATTAGGCCTAGCTCCAGTCAGAAAGTCACCAGAGGGTACTTGAAATGTCCAATAGCAGCCAACTACACTATAGCACCTGTCATCTCCAAGGTGCTGTGTTCGATACCCAGTTATGGGGTAGGGAGCTTTATAGGTTAAACTGTACAGCAGTTAAGTAAGCTGAGATCTTTAGCTTACTTTGCCTATTGTCTGACCAACATTTCAAAGAGCAGCTGAGGTAGCTCATGAGTAAGAGGAGAGTTTCTGCAGATGACAGTAGTTTACCCAGTTCCTGGTGTCTCTCAAATTACACCATCCCATAGGGTTCTATCCAGACAGGTTCACAATGATCCCTTGACTTGGTCAGAGTCTTGGAAACACAGAAGGGACAATTCAGTGACTTAGCATTAGATGGCTTGCGATTTTTTTCAGGGTTGAAACTCTTGCCATTTAGTTGAGATGGCAGTGAACAAAGACTGTGTGTCCTCTTCCCAGGAGAATTTCATGATCTTAAATTCATGTTGCATTTCATTGTGATCTGATTAAAAGCTATGAAATTACATCAATTTTTGTATATCTTCAGACTTTCTTCATGACCTAAAATATTGCCCATTTGAAGAAAGCTCCATGTTTTCTGAAAATAAATTTAGTATGCTGAAATATTCTGTAAGTTATCTGTTAAGTTTATTTAATCAATAGTAGTTTAAAGGTGAGATTACTTTGTTGTTTTTTATTTAATTTGCCATGTAGTTATTGTAAGCAGTGTAGTGAAAATTATGACTCTTTGTTTGTTCTTCAAGCATTTACAATCTAGGAGACACACACAAAAGATCTTTCTATTATGGAACCATGCATAAAATGCTGCAAAAACTATGAAGATGCTTAAAATTTTTGTTTACTTCTTTTCCCTTGGTACTGTGAAAGATTAACCCACGGACCTTCACGCTGATATATATATCCCCAAATTTTTTTCCGTTATTTATTTTTAAACTTGAAATAGCATCTCACCAAGTGGTAGCCCATGATAGCCAACAGAAAAAGAAAGACAAAAAAAATGAGTTGTCCTAAGTAAAGTGCAGTTAAGTTCTTCATCAGACATCCAAGAAGTACTAATGAACACTGTGCCATTACTCATAAGCCTATTGTTCAGAAAGGGTGATTCAGTGTTACCCCACCAGCAAGAATGTGCAAGTCAGTTTTCACCAGGATACAGGAGAGCATGAGCTTAAAAAATAAAATAAGCCCTATTTTTAACACATTTCCGGATAAAGCCCCATGCAAAGATTATAAATCTACAAGGAAAACCTGGGTCATCAGCATTCTTATAATGGCACATGAGCCAACAGGGTGGGCCTGCAAGTTGAGATTAGATACACAGCAGCCCTGACCACAACTGACCCAATGGTGCTGTAAAGGGCTTCCAGTACCATGGGTGATGGAGCCACCTTACCTTTCAACCTGCAACCCATGCTCTGGAGAGTCTATCAGAGGTCAGTTTGGAGCCTTAACCTCCACTCTCAGCTCAGCACTTTTCTTTCATCTACAAACTCATGTTTTCCTACACCAGCATTTGCTGATATTAGTTGCAGGACATATAGATGCATCTCTCTCAGAGCCAGATCACTCAACTGAATCAGAGGAACTATTCACAGTCCAAGTAGTCCTGTACCAATTTCTAGTCATGTAATTCACCTGGAGCCATGACATTAGAGTCCATCAATAGAAAGGTAGTTACCCTTGGGGATCAACTTAGAGACATGGGCAGTGAAACACATAAGAAACCCTCTTTAGCATTCACCTTCTGTGATCAATGATACTGTGTTTGCTTTGTCCCTTTGACTTGGTCAGTCTTGGAAGCACAGGAGAAATACTGAAATGGCTTTAGAAAGTCTGCTCTGTCATCCTAATGCGTTCCATTTTGTCAGAGACACTCCTAATCAATTCCCTTTCCCCTTTCCTATTTCTCTTTAATTCATACTTTAAAGATCATCATAATTACAGGCTTTTTTGTTTTTACAAAACATTCTCTGCCCTAAACTAAATCAGATCCTCTTATACTATAACTTCATAGGTCCCTGTTCTTTATTAATAGCACTGTCTACATTACAATGAATTTATTTATTGTGCAATTGCTTACAATACATAGTTCCCCACAAAAATGTATGTTCCATAAAGTAAAGATTATGATTTCTTCACTAATGGGCATCTGTTCTTCAAGAATTTTTTTGTGAGTCATCTATGACAAATGATCAAAAATGTTGATTGAATGAATGTTTTAATTACAATCCATTTTTTGCATAAGGAAAAACAGGTATCAGTATCTTCAAGCAGCTTCTAAAATTTCAATCTTCTTTTTCAGTCCTATAGGTTTCAGTATGATAAGGAAAGTGTGTGTGTGCGTGTGTGTGTGTGTGTGTGTGTGTGTGTGTGTGTGTTAAATTTGTTTGTTTATTTATTCATTTATTTATTTGGTACAGGGTGTTGCCATGCAACTCTGACTAGTAGTGGTCCTCCCTCCTGTCTCAACCTCCCCAACGCTGAGCTTACAGGCGTGCACGACCAGACCCAGTTTGGGTGGTCAGCACAGCCTGTCCCGGGTTCCAGGGCCAAAACAGTATGCAGTACCAAGGATTGAACTCTGGTCATTGCACTTGCCAGGCAGGCACTTAGACCACCAAGCCACCTGCCCAGTCTGTGTGTATTTTACGGCAAGGTGTGTTTGGCTGTGAAAATCCCAAAACTTCAAACAGACCATTAGAACCTCATTCCCTATGACAAGAAAAGAATTGAGAATCGTGCTAAATACTCGGGCTGTGGGTGGATCATCCTAGCCTTGGCCATTAAGTCCCATTCTCCCTAACCTGCTCTTTGCTCATTGATGACCTTCCTTTTTTCGTTTTGTGTTCAGCTAATGGGAGATGCTAGCAAGTGTGGAAGGAAAGGGAGATCAGGGTACTCATTTATCCTACTTAGTCCTTGACTGCTGCACCTTGGGTAATGAGGGAATTTGAGGAGTTGGTTAATTGATACTTTCTTCTGTACTACTCAGGGTGCCTGGCTTCCAACTTACCACTCACTAGATGAGCAGGCTATGGACCTATCTCCATACTATTTGTGATAGAAAACATAAAACAAGATTGGCATGCCATTTTTATCCTTGAAAAGATTAATATAATCATTGTGTGCTGCACATGTACTGGTGAAATCTTTAAAACTTTTTTTTTTAATTGAAAAAGATAGCAGGAGAGCAAATAAGCCCATAATAAATCCATATTGGTCACAAATGTAAAAAACACACATAAACTTGGTGATAGCTACTTTGAAAAGTTAATTAACTTATTCTTGGAGTTAAAAATTTTAACAAATTACTATATTTTGCACTTTAAGTAGCATTATCTTATTTTCTACTTTTGGTAATACTAAGGATTAAACTCGGGGCTTCATGCATCCTAGGCAAACACTCTGCCACTGAGCCATATCCCCAGGTCCAAAGTGGTATCATTTTCACAAGGTGAAGAACTAGTTCTAAGACTAAAAGAAGACCTGAATTGCATGTCAGTTCTATTAGAATAGCTTGATATTGGAGTAAAAAGCAAATAGCAAACTTAGAGGCAAATCCAGATGCCATCCTATGGGGGCTGAATAATAGCATCTGAAGTAAAAAAACAACTGCAGAAAGATAGAGAGGAAATCAATCAGAAGCAATCTCTGAAGTAAGCAAAATAAATCTCTGAATTAATAGCATCTGAGGTAAAAAAAACAACTGCAGAAAGATAGAGAGGAAATCAACCAGAAGCAATCTCTGAAATAAAAAAGGAAGGATTACTATAATGTAAGAATTAACAACTGCTTCTCAAGAATATACCTGTAACAAAATTGGAGGAGATTAGAAAAACAATGGATTCCTTGAATGAGTAATTTAAGAAAGAAATAGATCTCATGAAGCAGACTCAGAGTGATACACAAGAACCTAAAATCCCAATTAGAAGCTGCCAAAACAGTTTGAATAAAAGTGAAGACAGAGTTGCAGATCTTGAAGACACTATTGCAGCTGGTGAAAAAGTAAGAAGAGATCTCTTAAGAACAGCTAGGGTGCAGGAAAAATTACTCAACATCTGCAAGATGATGTAAAGATGAGCACTGGGGGCTAATAGGTATGAACGAGAAAGAAGGAGTCAATACAAATAATATAAAAAGAAGATAGCAGAGGTAATAGCCGAAAATTTCCCAATTTGACATTCAGTAGTGAAAGCATAAAGAACTCCAAATAACATCTACCCAATTAAAAACACACTCAGGGATATAATAATCAAGATCCCAAAAATCTAGCACAAGAAGCATATGCTTAAAACAACTAGAAGAAAAGAAACAGATCACATTTAAAGGAAAACCCATCAGAATAATGGCAGATTTTTCTTCACAAACCTTGATGTCAAGAAGAGCATGGAGCAGAGTACTTCAAGTCCTCCATGAAAACAAATTGCAGCCCAGACTGATTTACCCTGTAACACTCTGTTTCAAATTTGATGGAAAAATGAAATAGTTTCAGGACAAAGAGCAACTGAATAATTTCCTGAGAATAAAGCCAACCCTACACAGACTAAAAACATTCTACAGAGGGACCAAGATGACCAGACCTCCATGAATCAGAATGGAAAGAATACACCAAAGAGCAAACGAACACAGAAGAAAAATGCATAAACAACAGCAGGTAAGTAGCATGTGAAGCACAAGTCAATACATCTCAATTATAACCATCAATGTAAGTGGACTTAATTCACCGATTAAAACAAATAGACTAGCACACTGGATTAGGAAGCAAAAGACAACACTATGCTATCTGCCCGAAATGCACTTAACTCATAAAGAAATTTATAGGCTGAAAGTCAAAGGACGGAAAGCAATACTATATGCCCCAGCACCTCAGAAAAAATCAGGAATAGCAATCCTACTCTCAGATAACCTTAACTTCAAAGCAAGAATAATGAAACACGATAAAGAAGGCAACTACATACTGGTTAGGGGAAAAATTTGAGGGGAAGAAGTAACACTCATAAATAGGTATGCACCAACATGGGAGTACAAAGCTATATAAGACAAATCTTAATGGACATGAAAAATCTAATATCTAATACAACAGTGTGAACAGGAATTCCTGCTACAAGGGTCTTCCATTCTCCGTCTGATATTACAGCCTCTTCTCTGTCTCTAACACTCCACCACTACAACTACTCTTTGTCTCTGTGGAGTGTAGCTCTAGAAAAGACCCTGGACCTACACTCTGTACGTCTTACCAATTCAGATGGACCAATGTTACTTATAAGCTTCAGCACTCCGTAGTCACTTTCTGTCCCAATTTCTAGGCTGCAATCATGCCTTGCTCTCTGCAATCGCTCTCTGAGTGTCTCTGTCTGTCTGTGTGTGTCTCTGTGGGTGTGCGTCTGTGTCTCTGTGGGTGTGTCTGTGTCTCTGTCTTGTCTCTTCTCTACCTCCCTCCCACCAAACCACCAAGATGGCTAAGAGAGAAAGGAAAGAGCAAAGATACTCAAAACAACCTGACCTATAGCAAAATGACAGAGACGTCAGTTACATAGTAATGCTACTCATGAATCAACTAGATCAAGTTCCTCAACTAAAAGACATACACTAGCTACATGATTTTTAAAAAAAAATCTTAATGATATACAGCTTATAAGAACTTGCTACACCAGTAAAGACAGACACAGACTGAATTCACAGATAGAGAAAGATGTTCTAAGTAAAAACAACCCAAAACTAAGCAAGAATGAATATTATCAGATAAAATAAACTTTAAGTCAAAAACTATAAGAAGACATAGAGGACTACCATGTAGGATCAGTTCAAGAAGAATGAATGCCAGTAAGTATATGTGAATCTGATAGGAGAGCACCCAGTTTCCCAACGCAAACGTTGAGTTAAAGGGAAAGATCGATCCCCCAGTATAATAGTGGGAGATTTCAACGCTCTACTTTTATCAGTAGGCATACCATCCAGATAAAAATAGACAGCAGAGTTAAACTGTACTACTTAGCAAATTGACCTAGAAATGTATAAAACATTTTATCTCATAACTGACAAATAAATATTCTTCTCATGAGAACATGGAGTGTTCTCTAGAATAGATCATATATTAGGTTACAAATGTATCTGAACAAGAATTTTAAAAATGAAATAATGTCATTTGTTTCCTGATCATAGTGGGCTAAAGCTAGAAATTAACAACAAAAGGAACTTCACAAATTATATAAGTAATTGGAAACTAAATAACATCATATTGAAATAACAATAATCATTAAAGAAATAAAAAAGAAAATTTAAAAATTTCTCAAAACCAATAAAAATGAAAGTATGATAAAACAAATCTTATGGGATATGCAAGGATGAGGAGATAGTTCAGAAGAATAAGTGCCTGCTTGGCAAATGCAAGGTCCTGAGTTCAATCCCTGGTACCAGAAAAAAAAAAAAAAAAAAAAAAAAAAGCTTTTGTGATATAATAAAAGCTATAAAAAGAGAAGAGTTTAGAGCATTAAATGCTTATATTAAATAAATAAACAGGCCGAGCATGGTGGTGCACATCTGTAATCCCAGCACTTGGGAGACTAAAGCAGGAGGATTGATGTGAGTTCAAGACCAGCCTGGGCTACAAAAGTAAGCTCAAGGCCAGCCTGAACTGCATAGTGAGACTCTATCTCAAAAAGACAAAATAGATAAACAAACAAACAAATAAAAAAGACTTCAAATAAATAATACATCTCAAGGAACTAGAAAAAACAAATGTAAAATTCATAAAAGCAAAGAAATAACAAAGATCAAAACCTAAGTAAGTATAAAAATTTTAAAAGCAATTTAAAACTCAATAAAATGACAAGTTGGCTTTTTTAAAACAAATAAGCAAAATGGATAAACTTTTGTTAGGTTAACCAGGGACAGAAGGTGGGGGGAGGGAAACAAATCAGAAGTGAGAAAAAAAGAAAAAAAGCATGATGGATCCCACAGAAATACAGAGAATCATTAGAGACATTCTGAAAATCTATTTGCCAATAAATGGAAAACCTAAATTACTGGGCCAAATTTGAGACCTACATAACCTACTGAAACTAAACCATGAAGCCTAGAACATCTAAACATATTAATAAGACTTTGAAACTGCACCAATAATAAGAAAGCTTTCAGCAAATCCATGTCCGTGAACACATGATTTCACATCTAAGTTTTATAAAACTGAAATGAATATTTCTTGAGCTATTTCAGAATGCTGATATAAAGGCATTCTTCTGAACTCGTACAGAGCCAGCATTATGCTGGTATCAAAACTAGATAAGGACACAATGACATAAAAGCCTATACGCAAATACCGTATCACTATTGACATAGGCACAAAACTTCTCAAAATTTACTAGTAAATTGAATTCAATAGCACACTGAAAATATAATTTATCATGATCAAGTGGAATTTATCACAAGGACACAGCAACGACTCAACATATGCAAATCAATGTGTAATATATCACATCAACAAAATGAAAGAAAAAAATCGTATGATCTGTTCCACAGATTACAAAAACAAAGCATTCAATAAAATTCGCCATGCCTTCATGACTAAACTTCTGAACAAATTAGATAGAGAATGAAGGCGCCTCAGTGTAATACATCCAATATCATACTGAGCAGGGACGTGTTGGACACCCTGCTACTAATGTTTGAAACAAAGTGAGGGTGTCCCCTTTCACCACATGTAGTACTGCGAATTGAGCCCAGGGCTTTCCCACTGAGCTACATGCCCAGCCCTCTTTATTTTTTACTTTGATACAGGATCTCACTAAGTCACTCAGTTTCCCAGGCTGGAACTGAGCTTGGGATCCTCCTGCCTAGGCCTCCCAGAAGGCTGGGGTTACAGTGGTGGGACAGCACACCTTGCTTGATACATAAATTTAATGTGGGTCCTATAGACCACAGGTCTACAATACTAAGGTTAATAACCACACTTATTGAGCTTAGTATTTAGAAGTCTTAGCCAGAAGGACCTAGGATGAGAAAATTAGAAGTACACAAATAGAAACAGAGCAAATCAAATTGTCGTCCTTTGCAGATGATGTAGTTCTATATGTAGAAAAATCTAAGGATTCCATCACAAGATTACTACCCATAACAGATAATAAATTGAGTAAGGTTACAGGTATGGAATCAACATATAAAGACCAGTAGTTGATAGCTCAGCATTCTAAGAGCTTGCCTGGCAAGCACAAGGACCTGGGTTCGTTCCTCAGTACCATGTGCTGTGCCAGCCCTAGGCCCCAGGTGTACTGTGCCCTGTCAGTGTGCTAATGGCATTATGCATAGAAATAGAAAATATCCTGTAATCCTAGCACTCAGAAGGGTGAGGAAGGAGGATTCTTGCCCACCTAGACTACAAAGTGAGCTCAAGGTAACCTGACCTGCACAGCAAGGTCCTATTTCAAAAAGACTAAATAAATAAATAGAAAAAAATCCTAAAATTCATATTGACTGTAAAAAGGACCCCAAGTAACCACAGAAATCTTCAGCAAACAGAACAAAAGTGGAGACACCATAATACCTGATTCCAAAACAGACTGTACGATAGAAAAAAAACACTATAATATTGGTACAAAGGAATTCAAATAGACCACCAGCCCTAGAAATAAATCTGCATATCAATAACCAACTTATTCTTAACCAGAATGCTAAAAAAAAGTATAAATGATGCTGGTAAGTCTAGATATTGAATATAGAAGAATAGAACATGGTGCTGTGCTATAATCCTATAACAATCAACCCAACATGGATAAGAGTCCTAAACATAAGGCCTTCAACAATGAAACTACTTGAAGGAAACATAGGCAAAACACTGACAAAGGCAATTACTTATTGGAAAAGACTGAAAAGTTCAGAAACCAAAGAAAAACTAAACAGAATTAAAACAAGCTTGGAAATTTCTGCAAGAAAGCAATCAAAACAAGACAGGGACAATCTGAAAAATGAGACAAAATATTAGCAAACTGCACACTAAACACATAATAAGTAGAATGTATGCTCAATTAAAACCTCAACAAGAAGAAAACTAAGTTGTACAGTTTAACAGTGGTCAAATGATCTCAATTAGCTATTTCTCACAAAAATATAAAAGACTATCAGGTATGGGGAGAAAACTGAGTAGCCATCAGGGAAGTGCCAATCAAGATCATAATGAGACATTGTCTCACCACAGTCACAATGGCTTTTATCAAAAGCAAAAAGTAAGAAAAGCTGGTGGAGATGAGAGAAAAAGAAACAATTGTGCGAAACTGACAGCAGTGTGAACTAGCACAGCCAACATGCACAGCAGTACGGAGGCTTCTCACAGTATTACTAATAGAACTACAATGTGATCAAGTTGACCTGCTTCTGGACATAAGGCTAAAGGAAATGCAACCAACGTATCAAAGATGTGACTGCACTTCCGTGTTCATTGTAGTCATAGTCACAACCCCTAAGATGATGAATCAACCTAAGTTTTCATCAATGAATGAATGGATGGATAAAGAAAATGTATACAGACACAATGAAATACTTTTTAGCCACAAAAAAACCCAAAGTTCTCTCATTTATAGTGTACATTTCGATGAAACTAGAGAGCATTATGTGAAATAAAATGGGCTAGACACCAGACGGCAGACTGTTAAGTGTAGAACTTTATAAAGCCGATCTCACTGAAATTAGAATAGAATAAATTAATAATTGCTAGAGGCTAAAAAAGGGGACTGGACAGAGGACAGTTATATATTTTCAAACACAGGTGTATTGGAGGAATGCTGTGCTTTGCAAAAGCACTATGCAGTGGCTACTGTTTAAAATAAACTTCATGGAAAAACATCCACAGTATAAAGGAAGAGAAGTTTAATATGACTCATGGCTTTCGGGACTCCAGCTCACGGTCCGCTGACCAAGATAAAAACATTATGGCAAAAGGGTATGGCAGCGCAAGAGGGCTTACCTCATGGGAGCCAAAGAGTGGACAGAGTTAGCAGAGGAGCAAGTATAGACCTCTAGATTTATTTTATTTTAGTTTAGTTTAGTTTAGTTTGTTTTATTATTTTATTTTTAGACCTCTAGATTTAACAGTCAGGATATCCTCCCCCTGACTAGATAAAAGCATGCATCAGGATTGAATTTAGCATGTGTGCAGCATACAGGTATTGCTTTTTGTTTTACATTCACTATTATTCATATTTCTGTCAATGGAAACATAAAATAGGGCAGTAAATTACCCAGGATCCCCAAGCCAGTGTAATGCAGAAATGGTACTAAACCCAGGTCAGCTCTGCCCAAAAAGAGTATTTTAACCAATTTATCAAGTATTCACGTTTATTCCTTCATATTTTGGAAATAATTCTATGAAACAGAAAAGCAGTCTTGTTCGCAAATAAAGTTTTTAATGCATTGGAAATTCACAGACTTTTTCTTCAACGTTTATGAGATACTCTGAGCTTTTCTGATGAAACTGCTATTATCACAAGTCACTTTCCCCCGCACTAATAGAACCAGTTGTGCCAGCAGACATTAATTTCCAGGCAGTGCTAATGAAGTACAGTTCGAGATACTGTTATTTTAATAGTATCATCTGAGCCTGTTAATTCTCTTGATATACAGGATGAATAATGTTTATCTCCACTTAGTGTCAGCTCCCCATTATCCACTGGCCCAACCTGCGTACAGTGTCCACGAACGCAGAACTGTGTCCAAAGAAAGCAGGAGCCAGGCTAGCTTTGTCCTCTGTCCCCACGGTCTCAAACAGCCCATAAAACCAAGACCAGCAAGACAGGAAGGAAAAGAGGCCACGCTGGAAGTTTCCTCCTTCTAACATAGATATACCACTCATCTTATCCAGGAGAATTTTGCCTCATGGGCATCAGTCTCTCACCTTACGAACTTTTTCGTGTAAATAAGCAAAACTCCAGGAGTATTTAAGACTACCTTGTAATTTTCACTCTTAAAAATGCTTGGATTTTTTAAACTTCAGTTTTCAGGGTTTTTATTGTGTTGTTTTTTTCACAATTGCCTACTGAAACCAGAGTACTAGAGCTTTCTTTTTTATTTATGAAGCTGTCTCTTTTTGAGTTCAGCACTTTTAGTCCGTCTTCAGTCTAAAAGCTAGACTTTGTCTCTCCAGTCCTCTCTCCAGCCTTGGGGGTTCTCCATTTTTGCACAGTTCAAGAATGTCATCTTCCCCTAGGCGAGAGCACCCCCAGTTCTTTTTTTTTTTTGACATCCACTTTTCTTGCTCAGTGCTTCCGTGCTTTTAGACCTCACTGACCTTCAGGGACAAAGCTCTCCTTTCTGAGATGGTTTGGAGAGCTTCCGCAAACCTTCCGTTCTATTCTTCTTTATTTCTTTGAAACTTCATCTCAGACCCTTCTTGGTAAGATGAAATATTGGAGTTTTCACTCATAAAAATCTTAGATTTTGTCTTCATTCTTGGTAGTTTTCTAGTCACAAGAAATTGACTGTTTTTGAAGTTGACTATTTCAATCATCCAGTTCTGGGTTTTCTTTTCTTTCTCTTCTTATCTCTTCTGAGAGCAACTCAGGCTGAACTGTGCATGAATTTGGCTTTATATAACAATACTTCCTGCACAAGACACCTGTCAAAAGTATTAGTGTGATCCAGCTGTTTCAAATCTAAGGTTTCCATGTTTATTATGGAGCAAAGATTCTCTTCAACTGATGGAAACTTTATTCCAGTTTTAGAAGCAGCCATCCATTTAATAAGTATGTGCTCCAGGTACTATGCTAGGTGTCTAAGGTATGTCAGAAGAATAAAATGAAAAAGAAAAACTGTCTACCTTTCTGTTTTTCTAGAATTCTCTTCCTCCTAGTAAAAGGTAAACAAACATAGTAAACACTAAACACACACACACAGAGTAAAATACACAGCATATTAAAAGTTGAGTGGGTAAGGAATTGAGCAGCTTGGGGTCAGATGGCTTGATGGTATGTGGTGAACTACATTTTACTTGGTGTGGTTTGAGGTATTGTCTTTGAGAAGGTTACCTTGGCAAAGAATAAGCAGTATTTGTTTTCTAAAAAGGCAAAAGTATCTGTGTGGCTACAGAGAGGAAAGGGAAGGAAGGCATGGCGGGAAACAGAAGAGAAAATGCAGAGATCAGCATATCAGTACAGCTGTTAGCCCACACTGAGTGCTTCTCTATTGAAAGAAATGTACCAGTGGTTTGCAATGGACTTGACATCATTTAGTCACTCAACTGGGAATGTCTAGGGGGTGGTGGCAATTTCTCTAAAGCCAAGATCTGAACAAATATACTCGCTGAGAATTGCCCATTAGGAAATACTACCACTGTGCTGCTTGAGTGTCCTTTGCCTGAAGTGCTTTGGACCAGAACTATTTTGGATCTCTACCCCATGATTCTTTTGGAATATTTACACAAACATAATGAAACATCTTGTGGCTGGGACACAATACTAAATACAAAGGTCAAGTTTGATATAGATAGATAGATAGATAGATAGATAGATAGATAGATAGATAGATAGGCAAGGTTCGCTGCCTGATATGCATAAAAGTCATTATTATGGGGATATTTTTTACAAAAGATTTTTTGGATCAGCCAGCTGAAGGATAGGAGATATGCTCTTATCTGCAATCCCTAGTTGGCTGTTAGCATGGGAGTTTAAATGCCCCAGGGCAAGGTAATCCGAGGCTGAGTGGGGTATAACCCGGAATCGTTGTGGAATAGTATTCACGCTTGATACCCCCATCCAAGTACAACATGTGGATACTTTGCATCTGGGCAATTTCTAGTCTCCTTTCTGTTGGCCCAACTGCCAGCTGGAGACTGCCTTTCTTGCTTCTAATCTAGGTCCTCTAGGTCTGTTCTGATTCTCGGTTTCTGTTCATCAGAGACTTTTGATGACACCGGCTCTCCAGATCATTTTAGGTCAGGTCCTAGTGTTCTGCACCTGCGTACATAAAGTAGCCTGAATGGCAAAGAAACTAAGTAGTTGCCATTTTACGCCCTTGTTTTAGCCTGTAGATAGTTTATACAGTGTTTTTAGTATGTTTTCATTTTCACTGACCAGTAAAAAATTATATTTTCTCCAGCTCCAGGCATAAGTGCTACACTGGTTGATACTTGTATAACTGTCTTTAAATATATTCCTGAAAAACTTACTGAACACTTAATATGTGCCAAGCACTGTATAGGAAACCAGAGACCCAATACCCAATCAGTATAATTCATAGTCAAATGAGAGAAAAAGACAACAATAAATTTACTTGACACAATGACCATTCCCTCCTTCTCAGTGCCATTTCCTCATTCTCCATTCCGCTTTAAATTCTGATCACAATAGTGTCTCTTTCTCAGTCTGTCCATTAATCCTGATATGTCAACTTCATTGGCTTGCTAGTAGATGAATAAGCACATTTCTTAATAAGCCATGGAGGTGTGATGATGCTGGGCACCACGTATGGTCTCTGGTCTCCTCCTTTTCTCACACTGTCCCCCTAAACAGCTTTGCTCCACCATACCCTTCTAGCATGACATTTCTTCATTGGAATCAGCCAATCATGGGAGGTTGATAACTGGTCCACACTAAATATTGAGATGTCAGGTACAGGGTCAGCAATTGGAAAGCTAGTACAGAAAACTAGTCTAAGGGTGAGACTGTGACTTGTGACTTTTCCTGACTATGTAGTTTAAAAGCCTTTGGAACTGGCTTGATGGGGGAACTTGGAAAGACATGAATGCATTAGCTAGGAAAGCCTGAGAATTCAGTAAGTAGAGGTTGAGGTTCTCATCAGAGCAGATAGGAATGTGAACAGAAAAAGCCAGGCTTAGAAGGTTTCAGTTGGGAACAAGGACTTTGTTGGCATTTGGTCTAGAGGCCACATGTGTCACTCTGGCAGAAATTTTTTCTACCTTTTGTCTTGTCTTGATGCTTTGCAGAAGATTGATAATAACCACATAACAGCCACAAACATCACTCAGGCATAATGTTTATTTACATACTGATTATCTCGAGTGTCACTTGGGCAGGGGTCATTCCGATCAGCTCATTCTTGCATTAAACAAATGTCTTAAAATTTTATATGCCTTATTACATTATCTTATAAAAATCAGCAAAAATTTAAAACTTTTAGTCACCCTATATTTAAATAATTAGACTGCTAAGTGGCTAAGAGTAGTGGACTAATTAATTTGACAGAGGAAAATTAGGCAAGCAACATTCAGACCAAGATTCAGATATTGCTGGTGGCTTCCCAGATTTATAGTGACAATGGGGTGGGGGGGAGGCAGAGCAGAAAAATTTGAAAAACTTAAATTTTCACCCAAAAGAAGAATGTGTAAGGCTGAATGTGTTAGCATGGTTGAAAGGAAACCAAGTATAGGGATAAGAAGACGCCTTGGAGAAATCTGAGGAACCAGCAACCCCCATGCATTGCAGACTCAAGGGTGAAAAAGTGTCTGCCATTTGTCTGAGATGACAGTTCATGCCAATCTTGTTCAAGTTCTAGGAATTTGGTTTCTTTCTCTTAAGCCATCTAAGTACTGAAAGACCACTGAAGCCATCATCTGAGGTGGCCAGCATACTGCATCCACTGACAGTAAACCTTGACATTGCCCATGCGATCCTGATTTTACTGGCATAAAGAATGTAGAAGTTGTAAGTTCAGAGAGGCTTACATTGAGATTTCAAAGAAAGGCCTGGTAGGCTAGGCAAGGAGTCCATGGGAGAGCAGTGTACAAACCTGTGTGAACTGAGCTAAAGGGTCAGTGGAGACTCCAGGATATTGGCAATGTCACAGCTTGGCACCTGCTGAGGGAACCTGTAGGCCAGGAGTGGAGCCATCCCAAGACAGAGGCCATGTGAGCTGCACTGGAAAGGCGATAGGGCTGAGCCCTTGGGAGTTCATGTTTTAACACCATATCTCCTGAATGCCAGATAAGAATTATAAGGCTTAATGTGTGGTTCGCTCAGTTTTGGTCTCACTTTGGTTGAATTTTTTTACTTTCCCTCTGTTCTTTCCTTTTGGAATAGGAATGTTTACTATGCGCCACTGTACTTGGGGATTATGTAACTTTTGTTTTTATTTTATTGCTAAGAATCTCCCTTAAGTCTCAGAAGAGACTTTGACTCAGACTTTAAAGAGCTGGTACTGTTGAGATTTTGGAGAAAGGTTGATGGTGTTTCCAGGTGTATACAGGATTGTGCTATGTTGGGTGGACTTACAAAGTTGCTATTGTATGTATTTGCCAATTATTATTTAAGGGGATTATTTAGAGTGGGTGAAGGATGGATTGCCACTGTGAATGCTGATATGTAAATTCTACTGAATCAAGAAAGGCCTCCAAGATTAAGAAAGCACACTTCTGTATTACAGCGTAGATCATGAAAGGACACTCCTGGGTACTGCACATGGTCGCTTACCTACTCCTCTTGTGCACTGTTCCTGTGCTTTGCTTCTAAGCCACTATGACTAAGCAACTGGCTCTACCACACCCTTCTACCATGTGGTTTTTGCCCCATAGACACACAGCCATGGATTAAATCTTGGTGAAATAGTGAGCCAAACTCAGCCTCACCCGCTTTAAATTGTGAATGCCAAGCACTGTACCCAGCAACAAGAAATCTAATTGATAGACTCAGTTTCCTGTGAAATTAACTCATCTGCTCCATCTCTTAACAGCCAACGTCCCCGGATATTGTCCTTTATTCCCTCCCTTTTCTCCATAAACCATCACCCCTTTGTGTTTTCACTCAATCTTACAACTTATATGCCACTCACATTTCAACTAACTCTCAATTTTATGTCTCCAAAATCTTATACTCCTTTTCAATAGGCACCCTGTCTGATGATCAAGGGGCAACTCAAACTCATTATGCCTAAAACTGAACGCCCAATCCTTCCCCTCAAGACGTGTATTTTCAAGGCATCTTTTTAGTTTCTGGTGATGCCAAAATATATCTTTACTCAAGCCAGAAACATGAGCATCATGTTTACTTGTTTCTGGGTCTCATGTATCACCTCCAATCCATTCAGATACTTTGCTGTTTTATGTCACATCTTCAAAATATACAACTGGTTTTTACTACCACCACTTCTGACTTCCTTTCCAAGTCCTCCAGCAGCCTATTCAATGGTCTCTGCTCTTACCTAGAAATTCTAAGACCAGGCTTGGTGGCATGTGATTGGAATATTAGCACATGAGAATAACCGCGAGTCCAGTCTATATAGTGAGACCCTGTAGGTCCTGTACTAAATACATTTTTTTAAAAAAAGAAAGACGTCTTCTAAACAAGTCCCCATAGTGATGCTCTTGCGCCAGCAAGATCACGTCACCGCTACATTCCACAAGCTGCACTGATTCCGCATTTGTCTCCTAGTAAGAATTAAGGTTCATCTGAGACCGGTGAATCCACCCGGCATCTCACACGCAATTTGCGTTATCTTCTATCTTTTCTGTTACTTTTTTTCCCCATTTATGTATTCGGTACAAGGTCTCCCTACGCAGCTCGGACTTCTAGTGATCCTCCTGTTTTCAGCCTTCCCGTTGCTGAGAATACAGTTATGCGCCACCACGCTGGAACATGGTGCTGGCTCAGCATGACCCAGGGGTGGTGCAGGTGTGGCATGCAGGACCAGGAATTGAACCTTTGCCCCTGTACTTGCCAAAGCAAGTGCTTAGTCCACTGAGCTATCTCGCCAGCCCTTCTACTACTTTTCTAATCACACATTTACTCTTGGAACCCTGGCTTCTGTGCTTTTCCTCAAATCTACCAGACATTCCTCTAGACAAGAATTTTGCCACTTCTTATGCCTGCAGGGCGATTTCTCCAGATATTTTCCAGGCAGCCCTTTTCCTTTTGCTCTTTTCAAATATTCTTTGGACCTCCCAGCTCTTTGACTCTGTTGTTTTCATTTTTTTTAAACCCTAGAATATATGACACCTTGATATGTTGTATGACTTACTCATTTGGGTTTTTTGAATATCTACCTCCCTACAAAAGAATGTAAGATGCATGAGTAATGGCCCGCACGGTGGCTGTATAAAATGGATACTCAGTACATATTTGTTGAATGAGAAAGCATAGAGCCAGAACAAATAAATACACTTCATATTACGTATTCTGATCAGTGCAACAGAAAAAATAAATAAATGTTGTGACAAAACATAACGTTGGGTCTATTTTCATTAAGTGCTGCAGAGAAATTCCTACGCTGGAGAAAACACGTGAGCCACGATAGAAAGGATGAGATGCTTGGAATTAGATGTGTGATATACATCTGCGTGGGACAAGAAGGATTTTGTAATAAAAAAAGAGCAGGAGGAGCAAGAAGCCTAGAGGTGCAGACTGAAAAAGTCTAACATTTGCTAAGACCAGAAGGGAAATGCAGCTGGGCTGCAGAACGGCTGAGGATGGGCAGGAGGTGAAACCAGAGGCACAAGTGAGGGATAAGATAAGGCATTTGCATCTCATTAGGAGATGAAGGGAGTCATTGTATAATCTTAAGAAGAGAAATGGCTAAATTGAATTTGTGTCTGTAAAGGTCACTCTGACTAATGTGTGTAGAGTGGATTATGAGGAAGCAAGAATGGAAACAGAAAGACCAACTAAGAGAGCAGAAGGAGCCTAGCCTTCAAAACATAATTTGCTGAGAAAACTTCGTGAATGCCAAGGTGAAATTATTTTATATCACATATTATAGTCTTTCAAAGATTCTCATAGTATTATTTTAGCTGAAGGGTTAGAGCATACATATTGAGTTACTGACTTGAACTTGTTCATTTTAATGGAAGGGTGACCATACTATTGTCAGGGACACATTTTTAAGGAATTAAGTTAAAGGTAAATAATACCTAGGACATTTTTCTTAATTATCAGTCATAGTGTTTAGGGGGAAAAAATGGAACCACAATAGATTTCTAATATTTAACTGGTTAAAACAGTAATGTTCGACAGAGGGTAAAAAGGCAAAACCATTTCTTCAAACAAATAGCCAAAATCACAATGTGAGTTTTAAACAGCCAAGGTGGAAATCAATCTGTTACTTTAGATTCAATCGCAGACATTTCAAATAAGGATCTTGACATTTAGAGGGTTAATTTAGAATGAGCGATACCAGTCCTTTAGGCAGTCAATTCAGATTCCAAAATACCTCTACCCATTCAGTCATTTTTCTCTTCTATGACTGCCACCAGCCAGTCAAGACAGCGCCGTCTCTCCCTGGCACCTACACAGTGTCTCTCGGTTGATCTTTCTGTTTTCATTCTTGCATTCTTTATTGTAGGTTCTATAGTTACAGCTTTCTGGAGCATGTCTTGGCTTACAGTGAAGTCAGCTCATCCCCCTCTTGTCTATGCAAATACAGATGCCACCCTTAATTTGATTACAATGTCTTATGAATTTTAAGCTCATTTAGGACTATTTAAAAGAAAACATTTTTGGTGTGTGTCGTCAGTTTATACTTTCAAGGAGCTATTAGAAATCCAGTGTAATGCAAAACTTTCATTTAGAAATGTCCAACAAAGTAACCCAGTGAAATCTCCTAATAAATAAGATGCAGGGCTTGGTGTTCAGTTGTCAGTGGACCTGGAGTACTTGGTGCTCTGCCATCCTAGAAAAATGGTAAGACAGCTTCCCAGACTATAATTTAAAATCACTCCAAGATTTTGGTCTTTTTTTACAAAGACTCAGCCTGCACAAGTGAGGTTCTGGGCTAGGAGCAATAAAGGTTGAAATTCCCACAGCAGTATGAAATATGCTTTACTGTTCTTGATTCCTTCCATACTGGAATCTGAGATTGGCTGTTCTGTTTACTGAATCTGTAAGGCAGTACAGAGCGATAACCATTCAGTTGATGAAATGAATGAGCCTGCAAAGCTAGTGGAAAAGATCCAGGAAAAGAATTAGTCTATTTCCCAGCACCACCTCAACTGATAAGTAATAGCATGGTATTTCTGGACTTCATTCTTGTTATTTAAAAAAAAAAAAATTGGATTGAGTGATGCTTATAGTTATTCTATCCCTCGTCATTTGTAGGTCTCTAAGTCTTCGCTTATCTAATAAAGATTTGATGTATTAACATATCCTCAAGTTTCTAGAAAACTGCCAAAGTTCAAGAAAGTAAGTTAGTGGAGGAAACCAACATTTCTCTTCCGGGAAACTGTTTAATTTCCAGTGTCTCTACAGGAGCTTCATTAGCTTGAAGGTCAGAGTGTCACTTTAGAACTCTGGCTCTAGGATCAAAAAAATACACCAAATATTTTTTTTTCTTAATTAACTTGCTTAACAGGGTAAGGCAAAGCCAACTTCTGTGAGACCCAGAGATTTTTAAATTAAGGGAAGGAACATTTGGGGAAAAGTACCAATTTTAACTGACACACAGCAACAGATATCACCAAAGGAGTAAAAACAGGACAGTGTAAGGAATTAGTTGACT
Organism: Myocastor coypus; assembly: GCA_004027025.1. Lineage (NCBI taxonomy): Eukaryota > Metazoa > Chordata > Mammalia > Rodentia > Myocastoridae > Myocastor > Myocastor coypus. The sequence goes on along the minus strand of PVJA010012607.1, from coordinate 11,739 downwards.
TAATAATACAGCTTTGAAATTATTTTATCTAAAATCCTATCCACTACTCCTTTGATAGCCTCTTTATAAAACAATACAGTATTTTGTAAAATTTTGTAAAGGCGATAAAAAGTTTAGTTTTGCCTTCCTTTATAAAGTTCTACCAAAGATCTAATAATTTGGTAAGTTTAAATAAGCTTCCTTCATGTCAACTATTTATATTGTTACCATCGTGTAAATTTTTACAATGTACACTATAGAATTATGTACAATTATATATGATTATATAGGTAATTCGTTCTTATTTAAAAATTGGATTATTTGATCAAGAGTTTGTTCATTACGTTTTGTGATTTTTTTTTCCTTCTTTTTAAAAAATATTTATTTATTTGGTACAGAGTCTTGCTACAGACTCCTAGTGATTCCCTTAGCTCAGTGTCCTCAGGGCTGGGATTACAGGCGTGCGCCGCCACACCTAGTTTCAGTGGCCGGCATAGCGCACCCTTGGGTACCCAGGCCAGCAGGACATGTAGTACCAGGGATTGAACAGGGTCGTTGTGCTTGCCAGGCAGGCACTGAGACTGCCAAGCTATCTCCTCAACCCTTCCTTTTTTTCCTTAAGGAAATACTGCTTTATTAACTAAAACCCATTTTCTTATCATTAATTTCTAAATATTCAAATAACTTCTATTGATTTTCCTACTTACATGAATTTTCCAGCATATGTTTAGTAAGTCAATTTTAAAATGAAAATCACATCATTCAGAACTAGGGCTGTGTACCTGTTTTACTATTTTTATTGAAACTTTGCAAGCTTTTCACATTCTCTGTAGCCTGGCTGGCATTTCAAGAAACAGAGTGTAATGAGGCGGCCCGGGGACAGCTGTGGTCTGCTGCTGATAATCCGGGAAAGCTGGGACTCCAGGCGACAGACAGCAGCTGCACCTGCGGGCTCTCTGGTTGCTGCTTTCTCCCTTGCCTGGAATGCTAATGGTTGGCCCGAGTGAAACTGATGGCGGGGAAGGGACGGAAGTCAGCAGAGACCGTGGGCACGCTCCTGACTCAGCCCGTGGTCCTGCTTTACTAAAGTGGTTATGCATGAGACCGTGCTCACCACTCGGTATAAAGCTGAGTTGCCTCAGGGGTTCTCGACTCACTGAGGGACGAGTCGCAGTGCGTCCTCTGGGCTACCGTCACCGGGTCTTCTCGTCGTTCCTTTCGGCACCAACTCATAACCTTACTACAATTGTCGGTGAAAATATATTTGATTTTTAAAGATTTTTGAACTCTAGACATCTATTTCACATTCAAATTTCTTTTGTAAGTCTTTGAAATTTTGTTGTTGAGAACTGGATATGTCAGTTTCCTCATGAAATAAGTTTTGAGCGGTCTTAATATGTACAGATAATCTCATCTGATTGTAAGAAAATACAAACCTATGTATGCATTTAACCATCTGCAGGTTAAGTTTGAAAAGAAAATCTATGACTATCGAAAATGCTGAATCATCCAGCCACTGGTGGAGTCACCATTCACCCTGAATAATTCTAAGTGTAGGCTGAGTATAGCACATTCTCTATAACTTTACAAATTCATTTAAATGAAACTATTGCAACCCAAACTGACTACAGAATGTATAAAAACTCTTGCTCAAAAAATACTTTTTTTAAGATTAGATGACAGAGCCAGGCAGTGGTGGCTCACCCCTGTAATCCCAGCACTTGGGAGGCTGAGGCAGGAGGATCAATGTGAGTTTAAGACCAGCCTTGGCTACAAAAAGTGAGCTCAAGACCAGCCTGAGCTGCATAGCAAGACCCTGTCTCAAAATAATAAATAAATAAATAAAAAAGAAACAAACAAAAGATTAGTTGACAATTAAAAATCATACAAATATGAAGAATTTCAAGAAAAAGTTGTGGCACATGTATTACAGAAGTCATGCAGCTCACAGGCCCACGAAGTTGGCCTGGCTTGGAGCCCCTTGTTCTCACCCCTCAGAATCGCAGCACTATCATAGAGTTACCTGACAGTTTCCTGTCACACTACTGGTCACCAGTACATCCCCCTTACAGGCAACCAAGTATTGCTGTACGTCAATATTCCTAGAGGCAGATCCCCAAAACACCGATGGCTGCTCTAATGCCCCACAATGTCAGTGTCAGGAGGGGAAAGTTACAACGGAAATTACAAAGATCCCTCACCAACTTTGGCTTCATGGTTAACTAGCTTACCTCAGCAAACTTGCCAGAACACAGGACCAGAGTCTCCCCCACAAGCTTAGCTTGGGTTCTCACAAGTGAAGAACACTGAGGCAGAAATGATAAATCAAGACATGGGTGTGGGCAGGGCCCTGCCACAGGACAGAGCACTATGGAATGAAAGCATTTCTGCCGCCCAGAGGCCGCTCGTACCATCAGATTTGGACCACTGCTCTTTCCATATTGCATAAAGAACTAGGTAAGTTAAGTCTCCATGCATAGTTCTTTTAGAAGCCAAACTGTGGTAGACTGTGCTCCATAAAGTAGGCCAGGCTTTTTTTTTTTTCTTTTTCTATTCCATCAGTTCCAGATGCCCCCTAGAGAGCCTATGGTTTGCATTCAGATATGCTGACATTTTTGCCTGCTCTTGATCCAAAGGCCATCAGTGGAGTTTAACTGTACATCCTCATATAGTGCTCACGTGTTTTGCAGTCTGACACACTTCCAGTAGCTCTCAAAAGTAAAGTCAGCACGATGAGGTCTACCTACCCCTCACTACTGAATGTCATATGGTTTTCCAGGATTTGGCATTGAACCTGAGCAGCGGCAGAGAGCGTAGATGCGCTCTTGACAAACATGAGTCCACAGAACCGATAGTTCGCTTCAGAGAACGTCGGGCATCGGCTTTGCCAATAACAAGCTGCAGCCAAGTTTGGCATCCTCAGTAGCACACTGCCTTAGGCGTTTTTCTGTTCTTGCATCAAACTCTGTGAAAGTGGGTAATTTCTAAAGATAGAGATTTAAGTTAATTCACAGATTTGGAGGCTGGGAGGTCCCGGAGCGTGGCACCAACATCTGATGACGCCTTCGTGCTGCGGAGGAACAGGGCAGAGGCCACTGCGTGGAAAGACAGGATGAACATGCTAGATGCGATTGGACCGCTCTTCCTCTTCTTACAAAGCCAGGAGCATTGTTGTGGGGCCAGGAGAGGTTCAGGGGCCAGGAACAACCTCACGATCTCATCGCATCTAACTCAGACCTCCCCAAGGTCCCCCCTCCAGCAGAGGCAACCGCTCGCAGAAGTCCATGGAAATCCTGTCTTCGTAAGCCTGAAGCCCGTACCCACACCATCCTTCGTGAACTTCTAGCATATTGACCCTGAGTGCAGAGAGATAGCCATCTTTTATCTATTAGTAGTCACTGATAAAGGATCCTTTAGAGTGCTGTGTTTACCACATCAGTTCCCGAAAACATTTCTGACAAAAGCACCAAGAACACCTTATGGATGGAGTTACACCACTAATAAGCAATTGGTTTGTTTTTCAAGCCGCTGAAAATGAAACTTTTTCCTGGAAGTGCTCCAGTAACTCACTCAGCTCAGTCTCCTAAACGTCTTTTGTAAATAGCTTTCTCTATGATTCTAACTTGAATGAGGTTTTGACTTTTCACCCAAGCAAAATATTCAGTAAGAAGCCCTCCTCAGTACTTCACTAGAGGACACATCAAAGCCCTGGGCCACCACCTTCCAAACATATAGTCAGCAACCTGATACATAGCATCACACTGCTGCGCTGAGCGACTACTGTGGCCCTTGTGGTTCATAAATGGCAGGTTTTCCTGTCTCTGCTGCTCTTCATTACCCTTTGTCACCTTATTTGTTCTAGCCAATTTAACTCATTGATTTTCATTGTAAAGGCTACAATACTACCAGCATTTCGGGACTTTTACAAGTTGAGCTGATACATGCTAACTGGCACCACTGTGGCTTTAGCATTGAGAGTGAGAGCTAAAATGTTTTTATTCTGGGAAGAAGTAAAAAAAAAACACAGAAGAAAATGATCAAAAGAAGGAAAGCTTGAGATCCATCTGTCCTAAAGAAGGTGACAGTCAGAAACGTGCTGCTTTGGAAACGTGTATTGATTTTTTCTGTTAAGCTACTCTTCAAGCAACGTTTTTGAGCACCTTAAGAACTAGGTCTGTTACCCAGGAGTAGCTTATACTTCAGTGTCGTCAATAACCAAATATATTGGCTCAAGTAGAACAGTGCTCGAGTAGACATATCCACAACTCACATTATTAACTAAACCACAAACCAGGCACTGAGAATGTTGCATTGTGTGTCTGCAGCTTGCATTCTTGTGGCAAAATAAAATGTTGTTCTCTCCCTTAAAACCGGTGCTAAAATTTCTGTAACAACTCTAATACTCCTCCATGGTACGTTTTATTTAACACCAAAACTTCATTCTCTTTTTTCTGACTTGTGAAATAATGCTTAAGATCAAATATCATGGAGTTAACTAATGTCACCTTGCTCCTAATTTTTGTTATTTATAATGCAGGACAATTTTCAAGTATTGTTTTCATAGATTATTTATTTAAATGTTTGTCTTTGATACATCAACAGACCCCCTATAATAATTATTAATCCAGAACATAAAATACAAAGATCTCATGCTTTGTAAAAAAACAGGAAATTGTACTTACTTGCTAGGTTTATAAGTCTAAATTATACAGAGGTCAAAAGTTAGGAAGCTTTAAATGCACAAATGTAAAAAGTTACCCCAAATACATGTTGAAATAGCATGTTTATTATGAAATTCTTTCTGCAATATCTTTTTGCAAAGGATATATATATATATATATATATGTATGTATATATAACATTAAAACATGTATGTATATATAACATTAAAACAAATTTTAATGAACCAGAGTAACCTAAAATGTGCTTTAGAGAACACATTTGCTTACCATACAAGATAGAAGGAGTCAGCAAACTGGTGAGATGAATTTACTTGGCCCATATTTATTGAATGACTGTGTTTTTGCCCATCTGGCACAGTGTTAAGCACAGTGACACAATTAATAGCAGAACGCGCATATTGCTGTCCTGAGTCTTTCACGCCAATGGGAGACACAAAAGGCCAGTGTCTGTCTACATTAAGGTTGAGCAGAACTGGCCGAACGGTGAGACTATGAAAGCTCCATCCAGCAGCCATGTGCGCACTGCCCCTGCTTCTGTGTTCTCCCCTGAAAAGCTACAGACCCTCCTCCGAGGGAATTCTCAGGCTGCTGAGAAGCAGGGATCACACAGGAAATGTGCAAGGCACGCCAGGAAAACACCTTTCCTGCCAGTGATGGGGGCACACATTTGGTGTCACAGAAACTTGGGAGAACAGGGAAAGATTTAAAGGGGGGGTGACTTGTTCTAAAGAAAGGCTTCTGGTAAAGAAGGCTAAAGTCATAAGAGAATTTGATGATGCCGGGCGTGGTGGTGCACGCTTGTAATTCCAGCACTTGGGAGGCTGAGGCAGGAGGATTGTGGTGAGTTCGAGACCAGCCTGGGTTACAAAAGTGAGCTCAAGGCCAGCCTGAACTGCATAGTGAGACCCTGTCTCAAAGAGACAAAAGAAAAAAAAAAAAAAGAGACAGAGAAAATTTGATGAACTCAGTGGGTACAACTGAACCATGAAAGAGAATCAGGGAGGAAATGATCAGTTCACCTTAAGCTCAAATCTTGGTCTTTCCATTAACAAAATGCGTGACACAAGGTAAGTTATTTTACTTGCCTAAAAGTTGCTTTCATCATCTTTAGAGTAGAATACTATACTTGTTCTCAGGGTAGCTATGAAAATTAAATAAAAGCGAATAATTATCATAAATCCTAACCCCAACTTAACAGGTTTGGGAGTGAATAGGTTTTGAGAGCAGACCTCTCATGAATTGGATAAAAGAAGCCCGCAGGCAGTCATAGTATCGAATATTTGGGATGTGTTTCATACATGTTGATTTACTCACTTTTTTTCCTTGATAACACTAAGAAAATCATTGAGGAATTTTTCTCATAAAGACATGGCTATAAAGTAACATTTGAACATGCTTTAGAGGAAAGCAATACTCAGCAGGAGGAGACAGCTGCCATGAAAGAAAAGGAACTTTAACTGAAAGTGAAGTTGGAGCGTAAGAGACGGAGATTGCAGATAAGTAAAATGGCAGTACAAGCTTATAACTGCCTGGGAAAATGGGGAAGAGGAGGTCTAGAAAGAGCTCAAAGTTTCCTACTTGGAAAACTTAAATTGACGATAACTCCTAGAAAAATTGAATTGGGACTTCATGGAGTCAAACAAACAGAAGAGATAGAAGGACAATTTTGAAAAGACACTTAGATTTTCACAATCATTAGTTAAAAATAAAAGGCATGGACAGCATCACCTAGGGACTGTACATATGCTTTGGAGAAAATACTTTCTTCTTCCATGAGATACAGGGAATCAGGAAATGGGTGAGACTGATTTATTAGGCCCATACTGACTGTGATTTTTGCCAACCTGGCACCATTATTAGTATGCCTAATTATGTTGAATTTACGCTGAGATCCTAGTAGTATGCACTAGAAACTGGTTTCAATATTTGTGTCTCCCCAAAACTCAGGTAGAAATCCTAACCTCAAGGTAACTGGTTTGGGACTAAATAGGTTTTGAGAGCAGACCTCTCATGAATAGGATTAGAACCCTGATAAAAGAGGCCTGCAGGTATTCGCTTTTCCCTTTGACTGTGTGACAAGGAAGTCACCACCTAAGAGAAAGCAGCCCTTACCAAGCACTGCTCCTCTGCTCCTCTCAGTGCCTCGGGCCTGGGCTTCCCAACTTCCAGAGATGTGAGGAATGCATTTCCATTATTTATAAACTAGTCTGTGTCTGGTTTTTTTTTTTTTTTTTTGTCTTTTTGAGACAGGGTCTCGCTATGCAGTTGAGGCTGGTCCTGAGCTCACTTTTGTAGCCCAGGCTGGTCTCGAACTCGCACCAATCCTCCTGCCTCAGCCTCCCGAGTGCTGGGATTACAGGCGTGAGCCACCACGCCCGGCTCTGTCTCTGTCTCTGTGCTATTTTTATAGCATACAGACTAACATAGATTGGTTAAATGTATTGGCTGAAAAGAAGCTCAGAGCTTCCTGCAGCCTTCCCTTTCCTATACGCATGTTACTACCAGTCTGTCCTCCAAGAGAAATGCCGTGTGTTCCGGGTGAGTTAAGAACATTGTACTAGCGTACTATATTAGGGTTAACCTAGCGCAGCAGAGTCAGTGTAAAATACAAGTGTCATTATACAAAGTAGTTTATTAGGTCGGTGTACGGGACCAGCGACAGAGGGGTCACATCAGCCAACTGCAGGATCAGAGGTGGAGGAATTGAAATCTCTCTCTGTACCAGGAAGAGCCAGCTTCAATAGCAGCTGAAGCTCAAAGGCCTGGAAGCTCACTGTGAGTGGCCGGTGCAAAGCTCCCTTGGGAGCTCGAAAAGCCTGCGCTGGAAGGCTGAGAAAAGGAGCCAAGGGTCATGGCCAAGACTGGAGCCCTTTTAAAAATAAACAAACAGAAAAACACTTCCTTCTTGTGTCCTTTTTGATTCTGCCCGAGTTACAAGCCTATTGGCTGGTGCCCTCTGCAACCGGGTAGATCCCCCGCTCAATTTGCTGGCCGACATGTCACTCACCCACAGCCACTCCCAGCGCTTACAGATCTGCTAGGCAGCTCTCCCTCAAGCCAAGTTGACAGCACAGTTAATGATCGCACCCCAATTTGGAGCAGAGGTGTGCAAGCGGAAGGGCTGAATGGACCTCCCACCGTCAAAGCACTGCAGCGCTCGACATTCAAGCAGCTCTTAATTTTCAGTGACTCATTTTCTTTGGAAAGGAATGGTCTCCCACCCAACTGAAGCCCCTTGAGAAGAGAGTTACCCAAGAAAGCCCTGAGGGCAGTAGCCACAGCCCCCTCCTAATTAGAGCTGACCTCCTCTCAACTTTCCACTGATTAATTTACTGCAACCTAGGAGTTACTTTTATAAATCATATAATAATAGAAATTCAAATTGGAATGTGGAATTGGCCAAAAATAGATTTTTTAATTTTTATTTATTTATATATTTCTTGGCATTCATTCTAATCCTGAAGCCTACACAGACTAAGCAAAGGTCTACTCACTGGGCCAACAAACTCACTGTCGTTTGGAAAAAAAAAAAAAAAATCTGCAATAAGCAACATCTACTTCGACTTAAATTTTCTTCTGCGGAGAAAAACTGAATGAAAAATTGAGATAGTCCAGGACCAGGGACATAGTGCAGCCTAGCATAACCTCAGTGTTCCCCTTCCCATGTGAATTATGAGTTCTGTGAACATGAAGCTGTCCAAATTGTCTAACTGGATCTTTGCAGGTAAAATGTCAGGGAACATTGCTTTTCATTTGTATACATGGTTTATCTATAGCACAAGACACCATGACATCATTCCCCAAGTTCAAGATGGAATTAGTTTAAGACAAAGCTGCAGTAGCAAGGACTGTAATCAAATTGCTACTATGGACTATGTCAATTATAGCAGCTTCTTCAAGTTCACGTCACAAATCATTATCCTCAGCAAATGACCAGACTTAGAAGCAGAAAGTCATTTGTTATGGATTTTAACACCAACTATAGCACTGCACATGGAACTGAAAGTGAGCATTCATAATTTAGAAGTACATTTTTACCCTAATAATAATTTCAAATAATTGAGAATGATACCTGGTTAGCACACCTATCTCTCACTCTGGTTAGAGTTAAATAGCCCAATGAATGGGTAACCTAAAGTTTTGACCTAGAATCTTCTGTCCATAGTCTTATATTATCTCTTTGTTATTCCTATATTACCTGTTTTCAGCATAATCTTTTGAAGATTCTCATTCCCAACTAATCCAAGGAAAGGACTAAAAAGCAACTATAGGTTTCATTCTACCTACTTAATGAATAAAAAAAAAATATTCTCAAATGGAATGTGTAGAAAATAGACATTTGTAATTAAACTACACCTTAGATATTCATCATTCTTTCCTAAATAATTATCCAGTATATGTATCACCAACACATGAATAGCTAAAGATAAATAATGGAGGTCTATGAATTTGATTCTGCCTTTAAAAATAAGAAATCTTATCACTTCTCACATACATGCAGGACAGAAAAAATTTAGACACCAATGCTAAATTTGATCTCTAACTACTTTTTAGGAAAATGGATCGAAGCAATGGTCATAGGCAATTGCTGAAATGCAGTGTCGAATACCATTGCTCTGCAATGCTCTGCGTGCTCCAAGTGTGTTACTTCACAGTGATGTGACATAGTGGAAATTACCTCAATTTCATAGAGGAGGAAAATGAAACAGACAGAGATTACCCACCGTTTGTAAACATTCTCAGAGGTTAGCAATCTGATGCTTAAAGCTTCATCTTTGCTATTTTAAATGATATATGTGTCTTTATTTTTATTTTCCAGAGAAAAAATAAAGCAGTTTCACAACAGGCTAATAGAGTAACAATAATTAATGCATTGTGTATTATCTTCATAACAGTTACTCAGAACACAGAATCAGGCATGAAACACTATCCAAACAATGTTAGAAAAAGCCTTTCTTTTCAATGAGCAAAGAGGAAGGAGCTGCATGGCTGTTCTGTCTGTCTTCTGCTTTTGTCCCTTTACCTTTTTTCCTTTCCTCTTTCCCTGATCAGCTTCTCATTTTTGTATAGATTTTTGTGTATGTAACTTAAAATACCATAGCATTTATCTAATTCTAAATTCTAATTCTAATTCCCACTGATAATTTTTATTGGTTTCCTATAGGAAAAGCAAAGAAGCCGAGTTTCTCATTGGGTTAATAATAATAATCACTATCTGGAGAACAGAGAAACTGAAAAATCACTTATTTTGTTGGTTCTCACATTATAAGTAGCAAAGCACGTTTTGATAACCTAGATCAGAGGTTATAGCTTTCAAATTTTTTGAGGATCCTAAAATGCACTTATTTTATGGTATTATTAAACATACTCAAATTAAAAAATGAAAAAAGCTTATGGCACAAAAATAAACAAGCATGAGCAAGAATAGCTACTACTCTCACACATCATGCAACTCTGGCAAGTTCTAGAATAGAAAGAAAGAAAGAAAGAAAGAAAGAAAGAAAGAAAGAAAGAAAGAAAGAAAGAAAGAAAGAAAGAAAGAAAGAGTGAAGGAGCAGCAACACCAGAAGACAATTACAAAATTAGTTTTGGTTCCTGGACTCCCTGAAGGGACAATATGCTGAGAACCACTGATGCAAAATACAGTTCTTACCCCAGCTGTTCTCCTCGGTGATTGCTTTTAACTTACTGGCCCAGAGAGAGACGTTCAGAAAGACTAGTATGTGGATAATGGAGTCAAACCTGGTATTCCAGTTACCTTTTTGTCATTCTTTTAAAATAAAAATGTCTGTCCAGCAGAGGATGGTGACACACGTGTGGTTTCAGTATTTGGGAGGATGAGGCAGGCAGATCACCACCAGCTGAAGGCCAACTTGGCCTACAAAATGAGTTCAAGGCCAGCCTGAACTGCATAGCTAAATCCTGTCTCAGAAAGATTTAAAAAAAAAAAAAAGCCTGGCTATTCATTCACAAGGGGGTTAATCCAGCCTGCTGAAATGTAGAATGAATAATGAACTCTCGGGCAACAACTTGTGCTAGTGCTAGGATTGTACTTGAGGCAGGAGTTGGGTTCTGAAGGACCAAACATGGTACAGTTCTATCCAATCCAACCCAGTGAAGCCAGACAGCCAAACCATAGTGGGCCAAATGCAACCAAGAAGCAGATGTTTCCAAGGGAGAACGTTCTACCTCTAAACTGAAGGAGACTCTAGACTGAGGCCACATTTCCACTGCCTATTGGAAGGCAGGGAGTTGTTTGACTTGCTCTGAAATGTGGTCAGAGAAGCCAAGGAAAACTTGCATCGATGTTCAGATTTTTGGCTCATCTAGGCTATGGTAGGAGAGAGGCCGTTGAGGTTGGCCACACATGCAACTTGTCTTCTTTATAATAGCAAATGCCTGTCTTCATAAGCACACACACCCCTGCCAGCACCAGCTACCCACAGGTGTTTTATTTTATTGACCCAGTCAGATAGCCACATTGTCCTCAGGCCGCGGTTCGGTGTTGGCTGAGTTGCCGCAGTGCATGACTGGAGGCCTGGCACACGTGTGTGCATGAATGTGGCAGCAGGGGAGCATTTCGAGGATGCAAGCATGAGTGGGTGTGATGGTTTGAGTGCAAGTTCTTCAAAATTTAAGGGTCACCAAGTCAAGAGTTTAAGCATGAAGGCTTTCAAGAGGTGTTTAGGGCATGGAAGCTCTTTCACTGCCAATAGAATTTAGATGCCTATAAAAGACATTGGTTGTAGACTTCTAAAGCTGGTGCTGGAACTGGATTTGTCTGATGAAGCTTCTGGGGTGAAAAGAATGGTTCACCGTAGGTAAATCAGGCATTTCTAGGGTGATAGAATTAAGATAGAGGTTTTTACAAGCAACTTTGTCCATTCAGGTCTCATCCATGGAAACAGAATCAAGGCCCCTGTCACAGATATTTCCAAAAGTATCAGCTCGTGTGCTGTTCTGGGTCCAGCCTGTGAGGGGGCAACAAGAACGCCCTCCCTGGATCAAGCATGGGCACTGGGGATCTTGGGCCTTCTGGCTTCCATTGCTATGACAAAAAAAAAAAAAAAAAAAAAAT
>PVJA010012606.1:32414-51561 GCA_004027025.1 Myocastor coypus | reverse complement strand
GACAGGGTCTCGCTATGCAGTTGAGGCTGGTCCTGAGCTCACTTTTGTAGCCCAGGCTGGTCTCGAACTCGCACCAATCCTCCTGCCTCAGCCTCCCGAGTGCTAGGATTACAGGCGTGCGCCACCACGCCCGGCCAGCTCTGACTTCTTGATAGTAGCCATTCTCTCTGGGGCGAGATGGAATCTCAGTGTTGTATATATTTGCATTTCTCAAATGACCAATGATAACATGAAGCAATTTAGTTTACAATAACATCAACTCTCAATGTTATATAAAAAGTTTCACTTCAGTCTAATACTGTTCCCTCCCCATCCTATGAACTATTATTACACAAGACATCTTTATGCAGTATAAACCAACCAATACAGTTTTACAAGTATGGTTTTGAGCAGTTATCCTTTAAATCATACAAGAAAATACTTACTAAAAATCTGCATTTATATTTTATTTTATATTTACCTGTGTATTCACACTTATCATAGATTTGAGTTATTTTCTGATATCTTTTCATTTAAATAACAATAATTTCCTTTAATATTGCTTCTTTCTTTTCCTTCTTTCTTTCTTTCACTCTTTCTTCTTTTCTTTGCTTTTTCTACAACAGAGTTATATCCTCAGCTGCCCTATTTTGTTGTAGGGAGACCTGCTAGCAATAAAATCTCTCAGGATATTTTTTATGTGGGTCTTAATTTCCTCTTCATTTCTGAAGGACAACATTTTCAAACATAGAATCCTTGGTTGACTGTCTTTTCCTTTCAGCTTCTCAAACTTGATATCCACTACCTCCTGGCCTCCATGGTTTCTGAGAAGAAGTCAACCATTAAACTTACCATGGATTGCTTGGATATGATAAGCTGCTGGTTTTCACCTGGTGTTTCAAATTTCTCTGTCTTCATCTTGCGAAAGTTTGATGAATTAAAAGCTCAAAGTTTTTGTTTTTGTTTTTTTGTGGGACCAGGGTTCAAACTCACAACCTTGCACTTGCCAGGCAGGCACTTGTGCCACAGAGCTATCTCCCCAGCCCTAAAGTTTTGTTTTTTTTTTTTAAGTTTTTAATAAATATATTTGAGCAGTATTTCTTTGTTCTGCATTACTCGGGACTGAACTCAGGGCATTCACTGTAAACTATAATCTCAGATCTTTTTTTAATTTTCTATTTTGAGACAGGTTTTCACTAAGTCTCTAAGTTTCTTTGTCTGGGCTTGAGCTTAAGAACCTCCTGCCCCAGACTCCTGGAGTGCTGGGATTACAGGGAAATGCCAACATACCCAGCCAAATTCAGGAAGTTTTGAGCTATTTTTTCCGTAAATATTATTAACTCCTTTCTTTTCTTTGCTTCTGAAACTCCAATTATGTGTGTTTGTAGGCTAGATGACCTCTTGCAGATCCCTCAGCCTGTTTGAGAGACAGGAGGATTGTTGCAAGTTCGAGACCAGCCTGGGCTATAAAAGTGAGTTCAAGACCAGCCTGAACTGCACAGAGAGACCCTGTCTCTAAATAAATAAATAAATAAATAAATAAATAAATAACTCACCTCTTTGTTCATGTTCTCTGTTTCCCACCCATTAATTCTTTTAATACACTTAAATGTAATAGCTGCTTTGAAGTCTCTGTCCAGTGAGAACAACATCTGGGCTGCCTTGGGTAAGTTTCTGTAATTGGGTTCCTTCCTCCACCCAAATATGACCCAAACATAAGTCAGACTTTCCTGCTTCTGTGTATGTCTTGCAATTTTTAAAATTGAAAATTAGATAACTTAAGCAGTAGAAATTGGCACTATGCAAATCAGAACCCCTTCCTTACACTTACAAGGTTTATTGCTGTTGCTTATTTATTTAGTAACTTTCCTGGACTAACTCTATATAATCTGCATTCTTGATCCTGTGAAATCTCTGAAGTTTTTGGTTTGCTTTGTGGTCAACTGACAATTTGACAGACATCTCCCTAAGTGCCTTAAGTCGTGTCTCTCTCGGCCTTTGCCAAGGGATTCCATGTCCCTTGCGCCTGCCTTCACCAACCTCGTAGGACAGTTCTGCCTATATTGTTTTCTGCTCTCACAGAGCCTCACAGTCAGCTGGTGGTAAGAGATAGAGCTCTTCTTAGTTTTTTGTTTGTTTGTTTGTTTTTTGGGTTTTTTTTTTTTTTTTTTTTTTTTTTGGCGGTACCAGGGATTGAACTCAGAAGCCTGCGCTTGCCAGGAAGTGCTTATTCTACTGAGCTATTTCCCCAGCCTTCTCCTTAGTTTACTTCTGGGTGCAAGCACAGTCTTGCCTGGAACCTCTCATACTCTCAAGAATTTTCTAGAGCTCCCTATTAACATCATACTTGTGAGTCAGCTTTCTACGACTATGACAAAACACCCGAGACAACGAATCTAAAATAAGGAAAAGTTTATTTTTGGCTCATGGCTTCAGAAGATTCTGCCCTTGTCTCTTGGCAACATTGCCTTTGAGTCTGGTGCAATTCAACATTGTGGCAGGAGCATGGGGCAAAGGGAGCTGATCAGCTATGACAGTCAGGAAGCAAAGAGACAGGAAGAGGGAGGTCTGCAGTCCCACTGTCCCTTTAAAAGAGTCCCCTAACTTTCTTCTACTAGGTCCCACTTCCTAAAAGCTCTGCCACCACCCAATAATGCTACGGGATGGGGACCCAGCTTTTACCAGGTGCACTTCTGAGGGGCAGCCACAATCCACACTACAGTAGCACATGTCCCAGTCCTCTCCACCCTCCCTGCTCTCCTCCCTTCCTTTTCTCTTGGCAGCCCCAACTGGTGTTGCTACCTCAAGGAACTGAAATGTGAAAGCACGTCCTGATCATTGTTTGGGGTAAGCATATTGCTGATAGAGCTGCTTGCAGAGAGCAAGTTTTGCATGAAGTGATCTTGACCTCATAGACCACAATTTTTTTCAGAAAACTGTCAGATAAGTCAAATAGTAACCTTAAAAAAGGCAAAGTTTGGAAAGATGATAGGACAAGGGCAATCCCACTTAGAGGCAAAAATCATAAGCAGCAGTGATCTGGTATAAAAACTGGCAACCTGGAGTTCAATTTCAAGTACCACAGGTTACACCGGTCTCACCCCTGGGTGCACTGAGCCAACCCCTGAACCTGGGTGCGGTGGTGCACGCCTGTAATCCCAGAGCTGGGAAGGCTGAAAACAGGAGGATCACTATGAGTCCAAGCTACATAGTGAGACCCTGTACCAAACATATTTTTAAAAAGTGGCAACCTAATCCAAAAGTCCAAATTAGAAAACATCATAAAAACAAGTATCTATGGCTTTTCAGAGTGCATAAATCACTGGCAAGACAAAATAAATGCAAGAAAATATAAAAAGGAGAAACAGAGTAATTGGGAAAATATAGCAATGCTGTTTTCTTTTATTATTTTTAACAGTGATTTTATTCTTATAATAGTTTTGTGTCATGGTTACTTTTCAGAACTTTTGTTTGTTTATTTATTTATTTTTAAGGCCGGCTCAGCCTGCCCTGAGGGCAGGGCTGGCACAGCATGCGGTGCTGGGGATTGAACTGTGGTCCTTGCAGCCGCCTAAGTTTTCCTAACCAGGTGCTTTAGATCACTGAGCCATCCTGCCGGGCCCTGCAATGCTGTTTAGATTAAGATAATCTGTACAATCTTACCATCTTCCACTTTAGGTGAGAGGTGGTAATTTATTCCCAGCCCTGCCCCTCATAGGTATATGGGAGGGGGCTATGTGAGCTTCAGTCTTTCTCTGACTCATTTTCTCAGGAAGACTTAGAGTTATTGTTTTTTAAATCTTAATCTTTTATAAACAACTCTTGATCTTAAAAAGCCATATCTATGTAATGCTTCTCCAATTCTATTTTTAAAAACAGATCCCTTTTAAACTAAAATACCACTGTAATATTTGTGAAATTATGAGCTTAATATGTCAGATTTTTGTAACATCCATCAAACTAAATCTTATGCTATCAAAATAAAATACTCTCCTCCATATGCTACCTACGTCACTTTGAAAAACGCTAGATTTGATTGAAAGTCTGAGGTACTCTCAATTTCTGTAACTGTGTGGATGTGTGTTCCCCTGCCCCTTCTATGGAAGTTGGAAGATTATCTCACAGCATGTGTCTCCCTGTAAAAGGGAGGTGATCTAGAGTTGAGGACAGGCTGGCTAGAGATTAAGCCACATTGGCAGCAGCTGCTGTGTCTCTGACCTTTAGTGACAGCACACAGTAGCTGGCAATATCTCAGAGCCCGGAAGCCACAGAAATGCCCCTATGTTCATGGAATATATGAAATATATTAATAGTCCCACAAACTCCCAGAACTAAAATGGCTCTGAAGAAAGACAAGCCAATTGACTTTAACAATAACAACAAAGCCACTTAGCTTTATTTCTATGCTCCTTACAGCCTCTCTACCTGGTCAGTCTTCATCATCATTTCACATTTGAGGAAATCAAGTCTCAAAGCAAAGAAATAATGTATAAATCATCTTAAAACTCCTAGTGAGATACCACAGGTCCTTTACCTAACTACTGAAGACAACTCTCCCAAGTTGGGATAACCTGTGGCAAAAGTTCAACATATCTCTACAAATCTGTTTCCTTTCAATGTTTTATCAGAGACCCTAGCTCTGTTACCTGGTGTGAAGGACCACCTGGACAAGAAGATATTTGTCTGCACTTGAACTTTCAAGTACTAATTTCAAGTACTGATGTATACAGAGCTGGCTAGGATAATACTATAACCCCCCAACTGGCTTTAAGCAGTACAAATGGGTCTAGTCAGGCACTGATGCATAGCTGCTGGAGCAATGGACAGGGCACTGATATCTGGCCTATAGCCCACAACTGGTATTCATGAACAAGGCTGAGTGATGCTTTTTTGTCAGCTGAGACTCAAGCTTGAGAATAAGACCCCAAAAATCTCAGGGCATGAAGGCCAGACATCAGAGCTGAGGTCCTGACCCAAAACACAAGATACTTCCTTAAACTGTGTTAGGCAGATTCCTCCAAACTTAGAGACTGCCTGTTACTAAGTCCAGATACCCCATCTGCAGAGTGCACAGTACTCTTGTGCTTCCTACCTAGCCCAGCTCATAGCACTCACATGCTTCTTGTCATCCTTCCAGTCACTCAATCCCTAGCCACTCAGCTTTTCACAAATTAATAAAAACCATTTCTTTTCTCCTTGTCTACACTGGAGTCCCTAAGGGTGCTAGAGGGTGCTTGCTCCAGGAACCTGGGGTCCAGGAAGACACAGGAGGCAGATCCTAGCCCTATTGTGTTTTTCTGTAGCTACCTTCGTGGCCTGAAGGAGTCTAAAGTTTTTTCAGACTGCTGCCACACAGTAAGAAGGCCAAAACAAGCTGAGCCTGGTAGAGCAGGTCTGTAAACACTGTACTCGGAGAGGGTGGAGCAGAAGGATCATAAGTGCAAGCCCAGCCTAAGTGACTTGGCAAGACTGTTCCAAAAGACGAAAGGGTTCAAGGATGTAGCTCTGTATAAAGGCCCTGGGTTCAACCCCCAGAACTGTCACCAAAAAAAAAAAAAAAAAAAGGAAGAAGGGGAGAAGGAGAGAAAAAGGGATGGAGGAGGGGAGGAGAGAAAAAGAGATGGAGGAGGAAGAGAAAGAGGAAGAAGACAAGGCTATATCACTTTAAGATGAATATCAGCTAACTAGTCAGGATCCAACAGGATCCTGATGACAAGAGGCTAAAGTCTGACTAAATGGATAAAGAATAAAGGCAATTCAGACTAGGGAAAAGATGAGGGGCTGGTGAGAACTAACCAACTGTCAGTGTAACTGGGAAGGTGGTTTGTTCTCTCTTGTTTCAATGGTCAAAGATAGCATTTGTGGAGAAAAATTTCTAGGAAGCAGGAAGTTTGAGCTACTAATTAATTGTGTAACCTTCATTATGTCCTTTCACCTGCTTGTGCTACAGGATCTGAATGTCACATGATTCTTGAGAAGACTGTACAAAGCAAAGCACCCAGTTCAAGGCCCATCACATCCCAACTGATAGTTACTAATGTTAATAAGTTTGGATAGGCATCTTGTTTATCACAAGAAGGGAATATGTAACACAGAGCTGTTTGACAGTGGGATTACCCTGCAGGATATCAGCAGCAAAAATGTGTGAGCAAAGATAGCGCTCACTGTGGAGGAGTTTCCCACAGCAGATGGGAGTACGATAGGAGAGACGTAAGGAGCTTCTTTTAAAAAAAAAAAAAAAAAAAAAAAAAACGAAGATGTGGTTTATTTATTTAATTGCTATGGCTGGCTCAGGCTGTCCTGGGGGTGGGGCTGGCACAGCATGTGGTGCCGGGGATTGAACTTTGGTCCCTGCAGTTGCCTAAGTTTTCCTAAGCAGGTGCTTTAGACCACTGAGCTATCTTGCTGGCCCCTTAAGGAGCTTCTGTACACCCCAAAATCCTGTGAGGCCATGGAAGTTATGTCCCAAGTTGCACTGTGCAGCATTATGGTTTGGGTTCATTGTGATTCAAATCTTAGTCTCTAGAATGGTAGAATGTGAAGGTGAAGGAAGCTTCAGGAGGTTGTTAGGGCCCTGCAAGTGTACCTTCTTTGTTTTTCGTCTTTTTGAGACAGGGTCTCAATATACAATTCAAGCTTTGAGCTCACTTTTGTAGCCCAGGCTGGTCTTGAACTCGCACAGATCCTCCTGTTTCAGCCTCCCAAGTGCTGGGATTATAGGCATGCACCACCACACCCAGCAGGTGTACCTTTAAAAGGGTTGTGAGATGCTAGTTTCTCCCTCTCTGACAGTTTCCTGACAGTTCCACACACAGATAACCTCCTACTATGATATGCTGCCACCACCAGAGACGAAAACAGTAAGGATGCTTGATCTAGTACTCTAAATCTCCAAATATATGAGCAAAATATATCTTTCCCTTTACAAAAGTTGGCTGCTTTGGGTATGCCCTTATAGTAACAGAAAGCTGAGCAATTCATGCAACTTCAGGCAATATGCTTCATTGACTTCTCACCAAAGGAAGGCTTCAAGCTTCATGAGGCCTGTGTATCTCAGAATAATGTGTATCTCAGTGAATGAAGCTCATGAAGGTCACAAACACTTTGTCACCTAAAGAAGAACCTGCAAGTTAGAGTCTACTGCACACCACGTCTGTATCATTGTGAGGGAGACTCTGTGTTGTAGGAACAGTTACTTTATTCCATGTGCTTGGGTTTCCATAAAACCATGGAGCAGTGTTGTTTTCTATACTTTCTTATATTCTATATATTTTCAAGACACACATACTATTCTATTAGCTTAGCAGAAGGCAATGAGTATTTTCCATCAGCTAACAACACATACAATCTCTATGAATTTAATTTACAGCTCCAGTGTAGAGCTCCCTGATAACCAAGGGAAGAAATAAATTAATTAAGGGCACATTCAAATCTACAATTATGGAATCCTAGGTAAAGCATAAACTACTTAAGGATGCTATGTGGATTTTTTTTCTTTTTGAGACAGGGTCTCACTATGCAGTTCAGGCTGGCCTTGAACTCACTTTTGTAGCCCAAGCTGGTCTCAAACTCACACCAATCCTCCAAGTGCTGAGACTGCAGGCGTGCACCACCACACCTGGCTCCCTACATAGATTTGATCCCCATTTGATGACAGTCATGATAATAAAAGCCTTTGGAAATTTTAGAAATTTTAGAGATGGATTCTTTTTCTTTGGCTGGCTCAGGCTGTCTTAGGGCAGGTCTGGTGTGGCATATGGTCCTAGGGATCAAACCACAGTCCTTTGTCCCTGACTGATTTTGCCTGAGTAGGTGCTTAGATAACTGAGCTAACCTGACAACCCCGAAGGAATTTTTAGAGATGTAAAGCTGAAAAATAACTTGATCACTTATGATCTGATCCTCAGCTAATTTTGTAGATAAGGAAATACTCTAGGAGAGAAGAAAGTAAACTATACCCCAAGTCACATGCTAGTGGATGGCAGAGCAGGTACTAGAGTGTGAACACTTGAACTTCTGGGCTAGAGGTGTTCTACCCTGTGTTAATGATGAATATGGTGTTTTCTGTGACTGTTTTAGCAGACAAGGAAGTTACGGATCAGGGGTCTGAATTTTGCTCTCAGCATCTGAGAAGAGAAAATTGCTAAATCTACAATGCAAGAATCACAACTGTAGCCTTTACTCCTGGATGATGTGACCTCAGATTACCTCAGCCATGCAGGGGCAGCAGACCACTATCCTGTCAGACACAGGAGAGTTGGTTTGGATAAGAAACATTCTTTAGGAAACACAGGTGCTGACAGAAAGGGGGCTTTTGGGATGATGCACCAAGGAAGCACCTCTTTCTTTTGTTACTAGGAAATGGACTGATCAAGTCCCAAACATTTGATATGTGACACAACATCCAACTAACTAGATCCAACACATCCTAAACAGATTACAAAATGCTGTTTAATAGCATAAAAACCACAGAGTAGCCCAAGTAACAGCTATGTGATAGACCAAATTTTTAAAAGATTATTTTCTATGTCCCTGGCTTAAGGCAGATAGTATAAGATGGGTAACTGGGCATCTCATTGTGTAATGCTTCTTATTCTATAATGCTCGTATTTCTCAAATATGATCTATTTATCTAGAATAGTAGTTCTTTGCCATATTTAATCACCAGACAGGTCTTCCACAGGAGGCCTACATGCCCGCCTCGCCGCTGCCGCCATGTCTCTAGTGATCCCTGAGAAGTTCCAGCACGTTTTGGGAGTACTCAACACCAACATCAACGGGCAGTGGAAAGTGGTCTTTGCCATCAGTGCCATCAAGGGTGTGGGGCAGAGATACGCTCATGTGGTGCTGAGGAAATCAGGCATCACAAGAGGGCTGGAGAGCTCACTGAGGATGAGGTGGAGCGTGTGATCGCTATCATGCAGAATCCGCGCCAGTACAAGATCTCAGACTGGTTCCTGGGACGTGAAGGATAGGAAGTACAGCCAGGTTCTAGCCAACCATCTGGGCAACAAGCTCCGAGAAGACCTGGAGCGACTGAAGAAGATCCCGAGCCCACAGGGGACTGAGCCACTTCTGCGAGTCTGAGGCCAATACTAGACGGCGGCCGCACAGTGAGTGTCCTGCAAGAAAGAAAGAAAGAAAGAAAGAAATCAAGAAAGAAAGGAAGGAAGGAAGGAAGAAAGAAAGAGAAAGAAAAGAAAAGAAAACAAAATTACCAGACAATGTGCTTCTCAGCAACAGGAACTGCATCATTCCTGCCTGCCTCCCTTCCAGAACATTTACTGAGTATCTACTATATTCCTACTATATCTGCAATACCTAGTACACAGTAAGAACTCAATTTAAATTAAATAAATGACTAGCTGGGTGTGGCAGCACATGCCTGTAATCCCAGCACTTGGGAGGCTGAGGAAGAAGGATGGGTGTGAGTTCAAGGCCAGCCAGGGCTACAAAAGTGAGGTCAAGACCAGCCTGAACTGCACAGCAAGACCTTGTCTCAAAAAGACATAAATAAATAAATAAATAAATAAATAAAGTACAAAAGCCAAACTCATGCTCCATTGTACTGAAGTCCCAATGTATTTGACTCCTCCATTAAAATGATTTCACTTCTAACTTACACATGTGGGGGAGGGCTTTTGGGCTAGCTCAGTGGTTTAAGCACTTGCATGTGAAAGTGTGGAATCTCAGTCATGCCCAGAGGATGGCAGTTTAATCCCTACACCCACCCTTAAAGCAGCCTGAACCAGCCAAAAAAAAAAGAAAAAACCCTACCTTGTAGATGTGGATGTGCTCCCAATATGTCCTGTTGCATCTGCACACAGTCCTATGATGTCATTTTAACAAATACGTGAGTTTTGTTTTCAACATGAATAAACTGAATGAGCACTATACAGAATTTCCATTGTGGAGTGCCAGACACAGAAGGCATATTCTATGACTGGTCAAAATGGCATAAGGGGCCCAGGGAGATAGCTCAGCAATATAAATGCCATGCACAGTGTCCTGAGTTTGATCTTCAGTGCTGAAAAAGACAGGCAGACAGACAGACAGACAGACAGACAGACAGACAGACAGGAACGGAAGGGAGGAAGGAAGGAAGGAAGGAAGGAAGGAAGGAAGGAAGGAAGGAAGGAAGGAAGGAAGGAAGGAAAGTTCATTCCCTAATCTCTAAGCATAATTTATGGGAAAGAACAATGCCTTCTAAATCTGAAAGGTTCACACTGAATGAAACATTCATTCTACCAGGAAGAGTTTTAAGCAACTAAATTGAAGGTCACACTTAGATTTCTTGAGGTAAGTGGTCTGCATCCCAAGTGTAGTGAATTACATTGGCATTCCAACCTCTGGTAACTTAAATCATTTGTTAGAAGACATAAAATTGTTGGTAATTACACTATGAAGAGCAATTATATGAACTTTTCTTATACAAAGGTAAGTAAATTTGAGCCTTACCCAATATTCCTTTAAGGAAATTTAACATTAAATACACTATTTTATTTAAAAGGAAAAACAGGAGGCTGTGTGGGTATGGTTTGTGCCGCTGCTGGCTCCCAGCTGACTAAGACAGTTTATTTGTATCTACTCCACTTATTTAAATAATAAAACCATCCCAGAGGGGAAATGGATCCCAATAAGTAAGGCCGTTGAAAATCCTACAGCTACTAAGATTCAAGATATATGCTCAGAAGCTGGGAGTAGCTGGGCATGGTGGCGCACACCTATAGTCCCAGCACTTGGGAGGCTGAAGCAGGATGATTGGTGTGAGTTCGAGACCAACCTCAGCTATAAAAGCGAGTTCAAGGCCAGCCTGAACTGTATAGCAAGATCCTGTTTCAAAAAGACAAAAAAAAAAAAAAAAAAAAGATATATGCTCAGCAGTTGTATTTCATGCAGCTATTGAGAAAAATCAGATGTGCTCTAGGGAATGGAATCGTGATGTTCAATACAGAGGCAAAGTCTAAGCTCCACTGAAGTAGGAAGATGGCAGCCTTCGTCTGGGATAGTTCCCATCATGTCAGTGAGTAACACTGTATGCAGCAGATATATACCTAAGCTAAAAACCAGGACATGGAAAACAGGAGGTGGTGATCTGAATCTTCCATGAAGAGAGTGAAGGAAAAAAGAAAAAGGGAAGAAGAAATGATAAGCTGTGAACATCAAGGCTGCAGCCCCTCTGCTGGGACATGATGGAGGCATCTCCATCACTTTACGTTTGCAACATTTGCCTCAACTACACATTTGTGCCTTCATCATCAGAGTTGCCCATAAAATGAGTCCATCACAGTAGCACACCATGGAAATTCACATCCAGCTCTTATGCAGTATAAAAGAAAAATATTTCTTTCAGTGAAGAGTTTTTCTGGAAAAGTACTTTTTAAATGGAAGGGGAGCAGGGTGTGGTGGCTCACGCCTGTAATCCTAGCACTCGGAAGGCTGAGGCAGGAGGATTGGTGCAAGTTCAAGACCAGCCTGGGCTACAAAGTGAGCTCAGGACCAGCCTCAACTGCATAGCGAGACCCTGTCTCAAAAAGACAAAAAAATAAAAAAAATAAATGGAAGGGGATTTCCAGAAGTTATTGGAAATCTATCTGTGCTCTCTGTAACATGTATCCCGGGTAAGTAAGTTTAGTAAGATTTGATGGGGCCCGGCAGGATGGCTCAGTGGTCTAAAGCGCCTGCTTGGGAGCTTGGGTGGCTTCAGGGACCACGGTTTCATCCCCAGCACCACATGCTGCGCCAGCCCTGCCCTCAGGGTGGGCTGAGCCGGCCATAAAAAGTGAGTGAATAAACAAAGGTTCTGAAACAAGAAAAAAAATAAAAATTAAAAAAAATAAGTTTAGTAAGATTTGAAAATAAACATTTTGTTCACCTTTTAAGCTAGTTACATAAATTTTCACCTGAAAAAAAAAAAAAAAAAAAAAGACTTTCAGAAGTAAGTGAAACAGGGGGTCAGGAAACTTGCACTCACTACTTTATTGGAATCACACAGCTCAGATCAAGGGCAGCTACTTGTTACAGCTATGTTTCCTAGGTGAAATGATTTCAGTGGGACTGGACAAGAAGGCCTGTGCAGACCTAACTCCAGATGGAAGCTCTCACTATCAAAAATGTATGTTATTTTACAGTGCTTTGCAATCCTGAAATAACTGGTGGCTGTGTAATGCCAGATGTGATGTATGTCATCTGAAACCTTACGTAAGGCCGTTCACATTAGTGTACATTTGACACAGAGAAATTTTAGTACAGGGTTTGCATTTGGGCAATGGATGGACTGCTTGCTCTCACAAACAGAAACTTATATGGCCACAACAAAGGATAAGATTGTGGAAATTATTAAAAAGAAACATTTTTAATGTTGTGTGGAGTTTTTTTTTTTTCCTTCCTCTAAATAATATACTAAATTTTAGTGACTTTACTTTCTTTTATGTATATATATTTCTATATATACAAATATAAATATATATTGGCCAGCTCAGCCTGCCCTAGGGGTGGGACAGGCACAGCATGTGGTTCCAGGGATCAAACTGTGGTCTCTGCAGTTGCTTAAGCTTGCCTAAGCAAGTGCTTCAGACCGCTGAGCCATCTCACTGGCCCCAGTGACTTTGCTTGCAAAAGTACAAAACTGAATGCTTTTCAAGTAAGTTACTCGAGCAAAAAACCTAATTTTAGGATCCATTTCTTTACACATGGATAACAACTTCTAAAGAAACAAGTACATCATGTTTTGCACAGTCCTGAAAAATTTAGAATCAATGCCATCATCATATTATTAATAAATACAGCTTGAAGGAAAGCACCTCTACCTACCTAAAGAAAGAGTGATTTGGTTTGTAGCTGATGGGGCCATGATTCAAGAATGATCTGATATGATGAGAGCAGAAATAATTTTGGACCTTTTGCTTTAATTTCATCTTCCATGTAAACTCTTCTGCTCCAGGTTTCTACTTTTCTAAATTGTTTACATAATGCATAGGGGCACAGACTTCGTTTCAAGGTCATATTGAAGCAGATGCCCTTACTTAAGGCTGAACAAAAAAGAAACACATCCCTCATAGGGGTAAATCCTACCCAGGTGGCAGTGCCTAGCACTCTTCAGGAACTGTTTGCAGTTAGATCAATTCTAAAGCAGAAAGGGCATCTCTTTTTCCAAAGATGCACATGTGAAAGATCATAAAACTCTAGAAACAATTTATTATCCATTTGGAAACTCATTCTTCTTTAATGCTAACAAAAAAAACACACACAAAAATTTTGTGTTAATTTTTTTCAATATAAAATTTGAAATTTGTCACCAAGAAGAGGAAATAAAAAGACAAGAAGAAAAGTATTTGTTTCCTATTAATTAATCTTTTTCGAGTTTAGAGAATATGAATTCATCATGTTAGGGATTAAGTTGTGTCCTGGACTAAAGGATGCTAGCAATTCCTAAGTTTAATGACTACTAATAAAATATGAGACCAAGAATATTTATGAAAAATATTTCAAAATGCTACAATCTGGTTTTAGAGCATATACAGCTAAATAAAACCATGAAATCGAAAGAATATTCAAGTACAATAGGAAAGTGGGTGTTTTTGAAGGGAATGAATATTTGAATTTTAACAAAATTAAAGTGCTAAGTAGGAGAACAAATAAAATGGACTATGGCCCAGAAAACAATTTTGGTAAGGATAGTCTTCCTCAAACAAAAACTCTAATTTTAGAATCCATTTCTTTACAAGTGGATGACAACTTCTAAAGAAACAAGTAAGTGATGGTTTGTACAATCCTGAAAGATTTAGATTCAATGCCATCATCATCATATTATTAATAAATACAACTCCATAAGGAATTTACATCTACAAAGTGCTTATCTCAATCTCCACAACTTAAAAAGCCTGAAATGAAGCTGAAGCAAAATTTAAAAGACATTTGTCTTTTCAGCTGTTAAAGCATTTCCTTTGGCTCCTCTTTTCATTGTAATAATTTATTCTATTATCTATCTTTATGCACACAAAACAAGTGTCCATCAAACCAGTCACCAAAAAGAAGACACTCTTAAATGCATTTCAATCAGCCTGCAAGTCAACAGTAATCACTGACATTTTTATTAATTATAACTCGTGTGTGTGTGTGTGTGTGTGTGTGTGTGTGTGTGTCCAAAAGACTCAAAGCAGGCTGACTTTGGGTCAGACTGACACTAAACGAAAAAGAAATAAAAAGTTAAAAATAGAGGGAGTGTGTTCTAAGGAAGAGGGAAAGTAACACTCACAACCAGGTTATTATCTCAAAAAAAGAATCATTTTCTCGCGTTACATCTGGTTCAAACAGAAAACTTCCCTACTTTTGAAAAAAATAATTCCACCTCAATCCACATTTTCAAGGAAGTACCCGGCTTTCTGCCTCTGATTGTTTCACAGTCCCCTCGAGCCTTTGGGAAGTTAAAAGAACAGTTCACCGGGTTATTCTTCCCACTAAAGCCAATTGCCAGTCTCAACCCAAACTTGTCGCCGTGGGTTCAGAAAATAATGACACATTTCAGCTACCAAGCCCCCACACCCCACTGAAAGATCTTAAAAATTTTGCGCAATTTAGGGCACGTGAACGTGTGTGATATGGCTCGCAGATGCTGCTCTCAGCCCTGGCAGGTGGCCCCCAGACACATGCCCCACCGGACGCCTGCGGTGGGAGGGCAGGCGTCCCGCGCCTTTACCCATCTCTGAGCCCTCCCCTACCAAGGCTGCCACTAGATCGATTTGCTCGGGGTGCAGCAGAATTCGGGCAGCCCTGCTCACACGCATCCTCCGGAGAACCGGCGCACCTTAGCCCGGTCTGCAGCAGCCCGGCTGACCCTGCACCAGCGGATGATGTGGAGCAGAGAACAAGTAGCACGTGCAGGACTCCAGTGTGCGAATAAATGCACAACTCACTTCCCGAGGAGCAGAAGCACACACGCACGTGTCCCTCGATGGAGGGCGGACAGAAAGCAAGGGGCGGGCGTAGCGACCACAGTTGCGATCCTCAGGCCGGTCTCAGTGTCCAGCACGACTGGACCACCACTCTGCGCAGCGAAGAGCTGCTTCCAATTTCAAAGTAAGAAGTTAATGAAAATAATAAAAATAAAGTCCTGGGAGGTGGGAGATGGCAGGACGGACGGGGGCACTATGCAGAAGGGCGACTCCCTCCCAGAGCCGAGAGGTGCTCGGGCCCCCGCCCCCGCCGCTTCCTCTGCTCTCCCAGCCCCTTCCCCCACGTGGGGGTGACGTCAAAATTCCGCGAAAAAGCCGCGTGGTGGCTCCCCGAGCGGAGGCACGAGCCCGCCGCCCAGCGGTCCCCTCCCGCGTGCGGCCGGGGACGGGCGCGGGCCCCTCAGAGACTATTCCTTTTCCTCCGGGGAGCCCGGGGCCCCAAGCCTCCACGGCCTGGGCGCCCCTCGCCCCAAATCGCATTGGAAAATTCACTTTTAGAAAGCAGAAGCATTTTTACTGCTATTTTCGGCCGCGGAGGCGTGCCCTGAGGCTGAATCAGACTGGAAGAGGGGGAAGTGCGGGACTCGGCCGAGGGAGGGGTGCGGGTGGGGGTGAGCCCACGGCAGGCGCACGCCTGCCCTGCCCGCGCCCCCCTCCTGTGGTTCTGGGGCAGCTCCTGTCGCGCGCTCGGCTGTGCCCAGGCCCTGGTGTCGGCTCTGGACTCGCGCGCCCCCGGCCTCCTTCCGCCCGGAGCGCTCCCCTTCCCCGCTTTCCCCTCTTCTCCTTTCTCTCTCTGTTCCACTTTGCTTTTACTTCCTCCCCCATCGTCCTGCGCCGCCGCCTCTCACTTCGCCTCTCCAGTTAAATAACCGTCGGGTTTTCAGTGTTGGCTGTGAGACAACAACAATCTCGCCATGAAGAAACACAAGCACAGCCCATTCCTTGGGGTTCCTGGGGAAGAGCGACGCACCCGGTACCCTCATTCCGAACTTGACACCAGTCTCCCAACCCCTGACTAGAGCGCTCGGCGGGCGGAGGCGCAGACTGGAACTCCTGTGCCTCCAGCTGGAATAGACCGCCGGATATCCCGGCTGCAGCCTCCGCAGGTGAGATTGGGAGTGTGCGTGCTTAGCCTTGCAGAAATGCACCCATGAACACCTAGAACCCGTCTGCACCCTACACCTACAAGGTTTTGTACACTTTCCAACCGAAACTGCAAAATGTAGGGGGTGGGGGCGGGGAGCCGGCTCTGCAGGGAATAAAAGTCAAATGAAATTGGTATTCGCTCAAGTTTATCACCGATCCCACAAAGGCACAGCTTTTTTCCCTTGAGAAAAAAACAGAATAAAAGAGCCCCCCCCCCAAGTGCACAGGACACAGACACTTGCAATTTTTCTTCAGACCTAACGTGCGCATTGGCCCAGCAGGCAGTGCGCCTGCTCCCGCGTGCTAGGTGGAGCGCTTTTTTACACGACAGGAAGGTCCCAGCCTCCCGGAGACATCCTGCCAACCCCCGCGCCCTCTCATGCCCCACCCCACGTGCTGGGCCTAGTAAGCGGCCCGGTGCCGATTCGATGTGTGGCTCCGTGGGAAGCACTGCGTCCTGGGAAGAGGAAGTTAATGGGGACCGAGAAGGGTTCCTGGCCGTGAGGGAGGCGCCCTTCCCTAGCCCGTCACCTTTACCCACCTCCTTAGTCCCCTCCTCTTGGAATTTCCCCGTGCGCAAGGACAGTGGGAGGGGAGTTAAGGAAAGGGGGCGAGAGGCCTGGCTCTCAGCTCCGGGACGCGCCACCCAGGCTGCCTGCGCCGGTGGGCGAGCCGGGGACGACCACCCGCCTCTTCCCCGCCCCCGACATCGGCGACCCAGGCTAGGGATGCTATCCTGGAGGGAGGTCTTGCTCGGTTAATTATCCTGTGGTGGGAACCTGAGATCTTCCCCTGCTGCAGACGCTTACCCCTACTCTTCTCCCTTCTCCCCTGCAGCTACCTCGGATCCGCTCAAAGGTAGCCAGGGGAAGATTGAGTAATGCTTTTACGAGGTCTTAAAATGTAAATTTTAGTCTGTGTCCAGGATGACTCAAAAGCTACTAGTCGGGAAGTCCGACTCCAGTCCGCAAGGATGAACACAGTACCCAGCCCAAGTGGCATCCGCAGCGCGGGCTGCACTGTTTCATTTTGAGTCTGCAACGCGGGCTTGTCAGTGCGGTTTTCTTTTTCTTCTCGAAAGTTAATGGCTTCCACAGCAATTAAACATTGTCCTCGCCCGCCCTTCCCTCCCCTTCCTTTACATATAGGAGATTGGATACTAATTCCCGCTGCCATTGATAACGTCCGGGGCGCCCCAGCCGCCCCCTGGTCCTTGCCCGCCTTAGTCCCCAGTCCCTCCGCCCTCCCTTGGCTTCCTTTTGATGTAGCGGGGAACGCGTCCTACAGAAAAAAAAAAAAAAAAAAAAAGAAAAAAAGAAAAAAAAGTAATCTGCCCGGTAACAATCAGCGCGCAGTAGCAGGAGCCCCAGAGCTATTGGCTATGCAAATAGAGGGAGGGGAGACGGCGCCCCAAACTTACCCTTTTTAAAGTGATATTCCCCCTCCTCCCACCCACCCCTTCCGCCCCACCCTAGTTTAAAGGGGCTGGCCCAGGGGCCCAATGCTTGCACCTCTGGTTTGTTTCTACCCTCTGCTCCCTTTCAGGGAACCCGGCGCTGCTGCCCGGCCCAGCCTCCTTCCGTCCCACTCTGCCCGGGCTTCTGGAGTCCCTGTTCGTGCCCCCTTCCCGGACTGGGAGGCGCTCGACCAGCCTCGGTGCGCCCTAAGCGCACGGCCCACGCCGTGCCCGTCGCACGTGCCAACCCGGCCTGTGCCCGGCTCTGGGATCCCTGGCCCCTGGCCCCTTCCTCCTCACTTGGAACAGCTCTCAAAGGCGGGGTGGCACAGGGGTGCAGTGAAGAAACGCCACTGGGTCCCGGCTAAAAACAGCCTTGACCCCAGGATGCGTTAGAGCACTTACAAGGGCCGACTGCGCAATGAAAGCCCTGGCTGGTGAAGGCTCGAACTCGTAGGGGTGGACGAGGATCCTGGGCTCAGGGCCGAGGGGGAAGCTTGGGGCCTCCGGGGAAAGGAAAGGGTGCTTGGTGTGTGCGCGTGCGGGGGGGTGGGGTTCCCTCCCCCTTCAGGCTGTTTCCTAGAAAGCTCTATCAGTGCGGCCACGCTTGGCGCAGACACGTCGCGGGCTTGTCCGCGGATGCAGGGCCAAGGAAAAGGCTTTTTCCTGCGTGGCTGCCAGACACGCAGGAACCACTGGTAGCCGGCCCCGGCCTGTGAAGGCCCTGGGCGCCACGACAGGTCGCCCAGTGGTACCCCCAAAGACATGCTCTATACTGCTCCAGGGCCACATCCTATCAAAGCAGAGGAACACCCTGGACACACCCATTGCTCTTCCTCTCCATGCACACGTGCAGAGGGCAGAGGACACTGTCCAGTCCCTCTGTTGGAGCTAGAGAAACAGCTTCTTAGTCGTCAGGAACCTAAACTTAAGGCATCTAAGCACCCCCCCCCCATTTTTTCATTTAATAGATCTGTTTCTACATTGCTCTTCCTGATCTTCAAATCATCCACCCTCCACCCCTGAATCTTGAACACGTGAGACAGGAATATTATGGTCCAACTGAAGGAGCCCAAGTCGGAGGGTCGCACTGTAGAGTGGGCCACCTAAGAGAATGTGCAAAACGAGAGGGAATCAATAGGACCCCGAGGGTTTTGTGGGTTCCCCTAGCGGGGCCCCTGGTATGCGGGGTTGGATGCAGGGAGAAGGCCTGGGAGAGTGCGGGAGGGGTGAGGAGCGGGGGACCGCGTTTGAAGTTAGGTCGGGCCAGCTGCTGTTCTCCGTAATAACAAGAGGGGAAAGGAGGGAGGGAGAAATTGAAAGGAGAAGGGGAGGGGAGAAAAGGGGAGGAGGAACCGGGGAGGGGAGCGGGGCCGAGGGAGGAGACCTAACTGCCCGGCCAGCTTGCGTCACAGCCTCAGAGCAGAGAAGAGCGGCTGGGGAGCGCGAGACGACTCTGAAGGGAGGACCGGCGCGGGCAAACTCGCCCACCGCCCAGCCCCTCCGCTCTTCTCCAGCTCCCCTCTCTGCCCTCGTCTTTCCCTGGAAACCCCCCCGCCCCCCCGATTTAGCCAAAGGAAGGAGGCAAAGGGAACCCTTTCTCTCGCCCTCC